>FR990049.1:20926457-21086852 GCA_905404095.1 Glaucopsyche alexis | reverse complement strand
TACAAATTGTTCTAATTTGTACGAATTGTGTGAGTTCAAATGTCAAAATTTTATCGCGCCCGCGTAGTTCCCTACGGCGCGGCGTAGCGCGTAGCAAAATCAGCCCGGTTAGCTACGCGCTACGCCGTAGCGAGCTAATCCATAATAAATTAATATAATATTACTAGCTGATAAGCTGACCCAGCAAGCGTTATTCTCCCTTATAAACGATAACCTAGTGATATAAACATAGTTTATGACCTATTCTCAGGGCTAATAAATATACTCGAATATACAAATTTTGTAAAAATCGGTCATGTCGTTTCAGAGGAGCTCTTTTTTTCTAGGATACCGTCGTCATCATAAATCGGCCATAGTGCAGAGGTTTTTCTATGTTATATATATACAAAGTGGTATGGTTTCCTAGAGACCGATAATAACGCTATTCTAGGAGCTTTACGAATACTGTGACACGAGAATTTTATATTGAACTAGATGTTGCCCGTGATTTCGTGTGCGCAAGAAGAAATCTCGCGGGAACCGTACATTTTGCCGCTATAAAAAGAAGCCTATGGCCTTCCCCGTGGTTTACTTTATTTCTGTGACAAATTTTATCAAAATCGGTCGAGTAGTTTAAGAGCCTATTCGATGCAAACAAACAAACATACAACAAACGAACCTTTTCTGTTTATAATATAAGTATAGATATGCAAATTGTATTTTCCTGTCCATTTGTGTCTTACCAAATCTTGAATGTTAAATTTGTCCCACTACCCATGTCCGATTGTCCTGATTGCACCACAGACATCTATTGACTAGACCACGCAAGTGTATGTACTTCGCGTGTAACTTCGTCGTAAAATAGGAGTAAAAATTACTTCCTTTAGCGCCACTTCCTCTCGAATATCGGTGCCAAACGTCAAACAAAAACTGAAAAACAAGATGGAGCGACGCGCGGCGACGACTTTTGAATCGTTTACTCCGGAACGGGGAGTTATCATCACTAACCGCTCCTGTGACGTCACAGCAGGTAGAATAATGGCGCGTTTGGTAAATACAGACGATGAGACTTGCGTCATCTAGTCAATAGATGTCTGTGGATTGCACCATATGTATGCCACGAGACGAGCTGGAAGGAAGTACAACCCTATCGATTTTGGACTCGTCGACATCGTTGAAATGGCAACACTTTGTCTGTAGATGATATCCATTATCCACAGTCTGATGCTGGAGCTGGAAGGTCACCATAACTCCGTTGTAAAAAGCTTCCTCCTTTAAAAAGCTTTTTCTTTTAATCACAATAGGCAATCGGACTAATTTTTTTTTATTGCATAAATGAATAGTACTCTTAAATATGAGTAACTTCTCAGAAGAAACCGTATATCAAAAGTCAATATTTTCAAAGGTACAGCGATTTGTATAAAAAATTTCGCGAGCCTCCTAAAAACGCTCCATACTAAAGTCGACCTAAAAATGACGTCACTTGTATATGAAGTAGTATATGAAGTATATGGCCGCAGGAATATATTTGTAAATATCTCCGATATTTGTGCGTTTAAGTTCATACTTACCATAATGAATGTTTTTGTATATGATGTGAGTAAACTAATGATATAGGTTTTGTTTACCAATTTCGCAAAAAAAAAAAATTTTTGGTATAAAGACTCGCGAAATTTTGTATACAAATCGCTCTACCTTTGAAAATATTGACTTTTGATATACGGTTTCTTCTGAGAAGTTACTCATATTTAAGAGTACTATTCATTTATGCAATAAAAAAAATCAGTCCGCTTGCCTATTATTTTCATTTTGCTCCTGCACGGTAGTTTGAGAACTACCGGTGGCGTGGGGTTCCTATAACTCCATTCCTATCGGCTTCCCTTACCGCTTACCTTTTGAAACCCCTCATCCAAATCCCCACTCATTAGGTACACAATCTAGGACTTCACTATATGAACGAGAACCAGCCTTCGCCACTGATAACTACTTGTAATTATTATTGATGACCTCTGTGGCTCAGTGGTTAGCTATTAGCGCTCAATCCGGGAGTCGCGGGTACGAATCCCGCCAGGAAACAATAAAGTTTTCTGTGTTCCTGGATCAAGGGTGTGTAATCTATACTAATATAATAATATTATAAAGCTGAAGAGTTTGTTTGTTTGTTTGAACGCGCTAATCTTACGAACTCCTGGTTCGAA
Source organism: Glaucopsyche alexis (assembly GCA_905404095.1). Lineage (NCBI taxonomy): Eukaryota > Metazoa > Arthropoda > Insecta > Lepidoptera > Lycaenidae > Glaucopsyche > Glaucopsyche alexis. Next base: position 21,084,675 of record FR990049.1, on the reverse strand, counting down.
TTGAAAAAATATTTTTGTGTTGGATAATCCACTTATCGAGGAAAGCTATATAACATCACACTGCGACCAATAGGAGCGAATAATCAGGGGAAAATGTGGAACAAACGGGGAAAATTAAAACTCCCCACAACGATCTCGGTAACGGTGGCCGGTTTCATTGAAACCAGGCTAGTTACGCAGGAGTAATTTTATAGTGCCCAAGTGTGTGCGCAGTACACAAGAGCACTCTCTCTCTTCCTTTACTCTCGTAATTCAGTGAGACGGGTAACCGACACGACTGACGAGAGATTAGGCGCAGGTCCGACTTTTTTACATGCCCATCCGACGCATGGATCATCTTTCTTGTCAGACAATCAGGTAATCAGCCTGCATTGTCCTAACCAAACTTGGAGACAACATTTTTTAATGTTCCAATGCGGGAATCGAACCCACGACATCCGAGTTGAGAGCCAATGCTCTAACCACTAGACCACGGAGACCACGGGGAAGATTATTCATCTTTGAGGGCTTCCGTTGTTTGTTTGTGTTGCATAACATTATAATTATTTAAGAATATGTTATGTCAATGCCAAACTCCCTTCTGTCATTTTGATGCTTATGATATAAGCCGAAAGGTCTTTGGCCGAAAGGCTATGTACATCATTGACATGTATTAGTATTTTGCTCTGTTATATTAGTTGTATATAAAATGTATCTGTCGTACGTGTATGAATAAAGAAGCATATTGTAATGCTATAAATTGTATCATTTGTATCTCCATTGTAACATAAGAAGAATCCCCAAGAGATTCAACGTAGAGGTCCTGGCTGAGGCATAAAACAGTTTGAACGCGCTGATCTCAAGGAACTGCTATATCGAATTGAAAAATAGTTTGGCAAATCCAAAAAGTGCACGCCTCACACGCGTTTTATACTATAATCAGGAAACCGTAAGATGAAATATTCTATCAAAACATACATACATACATATAATCACGCCTTTTTCCCGCAAAGGGGTAGGCAGAGGCCACTTTTTGCCACTTGCTACGATCCTTACATACTCGTTTCGCTTCGTTCACTTTCATTCTTACCATCCATTCCTCCTCTTACATTCAACGTAGCGAAGCGGCTCTCCATGGTCCGCTTTTCACCTCCGCGAGAAACGAGACGTGATGGGTGGTGAACCACATCGCCGCCATTTTAGATAATTAAATTATTTTTATGATTATCAATTGCGTTTCCACGTATTAGTGGAGAGGGTAGGATAGGGAAAGGAAAGGATAGGTGGTGTGGAAAGGAAGATTGGTAAGTTAGAGTGGGAAATAGGAAATGTAGGATATTACCGCCCAGGAGGGCAAGGGATAGGACAGTAATAGCTAAGGAAGCCGGGGTCGCATACCCGTATACTATACCACAACTACCGGACAGGTAAGTTGGGATGAGTATCCCATGACATTTCTATCAAAAGATGTTGATTAATATCTTTTAAACCATTCAGAGTTTAATAACGCCAAGCAATAGGGCTCATCCTTAGGATAAAAAATGGAAACGTTTAAAAAAATATTCAACTCATTTCATTGCCCATATTTTTCTTAATCGATGGAACAAACAGACGCACAGACCTACGCACAGCGTTATATTTTTTTATTATTATTTCATTTTCTATCACATAAATTAAATGAAATAAGTTAAAAAACAGTCTACAGTCATGTTTGAAGTTCCTAGTTGTAAAAACATCCATTTTTATATAATTTTATTATTTAATTTCGGGTATTTCAACAGATTTATGTCGTGAACTTGTCACAACGCGGCCTTTCGAGAGTAGAACACACCCGAGGCGTGCAATTATTTTTGTGTTGGATAGTCCATTTGTCCAGGAAGGATTTTAGCTACTATCGGTCAATTTCAATAACTTATCTATCTATAATATTGGTTAGAAACGTCAAATTTGTATCGCGAAAAACCGGCAAATGATTGAATGACGACGTTTTTAACAAATAGTTATAGATATATAGGTTATTGAAACTGGTCGTATATAATATTACGCTGCGACCAATAGGAGCGAAGCATCAGTAAAAAATTATTCGTATTTGAGGGCTTCCATTGCGTGCGCTGCGTAACGGTTCAAGTTACCCAAAAAATAAGTGTGAAAGAATTATTCCTCTTTAAACACACGCGACAGTATATGTCTATCTTTTAAGATTGACTCACTATAACCTTTTTTATGGTAATCAAATTTGGTCGAAATTAATGCATTATTGCGCCATCATTTGACGCGGACGAAGTCGCGGGCAACAACTAGTGTGTATTATATAATATTTAAAATCTAAAATATATATCTAAATATTAAATGTAATATTTCAGTTGTCTAGTACCCCTAACACAAGTTCTTCGAGAACTTACCACGGGGCAAGATTGACGTGGTGTGAAAGCTTCCATAGATATTATTATTATATTTACTCAGGGTTTCGTGGACTGTTGGCTGCGCAAGCCCCGCGCCGACACCCACCTCAAGCTGCTGCGCAGGAAACGACAGGAGGACATCAACAAGATGTGCGCGAAGAACGTGCAGTTCCACAAAAGGATTACGAACGCGGTGAATCATTGATATCATAAAATAATTAAATTAATCTTCGGTACATATTAGACATTACAGGACAGTAAAACAGTGGTACCACATAACAAGAACAACAGGAAAAAAGAAAAACAAAAAAAAAACAACTAAGAATACCAGAATATTTGAGCAGGTTAGTATGAGTGTAATGTCTAAAACCGAAATGGAGACCACTCAGGTGTATACCAACGGCGCGGCGCGCTGCGGTACGGTCTTCCGTGGCTTGCCGTCGTCGACCTATGTGGTTGACGACCTCTGTGGCACTGGTTAGCGCGTTAGCGATTAATCCAGAGGTCACGGGTTCGAAGCCCGCCCGAACAAAAAGTTTTCTGTATTCCTGGGTCAAAAGTAGTGTGATGGAAGTGTATCTAATAATCTCAAATATAAGTAACAAGTGTAGTTTAAAAAGTAATAAAATATATATTTCAGTTGTCTGGTACCCGTAATACAAATTCTTCGAGAACTTACCACAAGACTAGATTGACGTATAAATAGATAAAATATAAACAAATAGATTGGCTCCTTAACATTTCAAGCAGGCTTTTAAAAACCATTAAGAAATTTGCAGTTGTTTTACTTACAAATTCCTTGGGTTTATTAGATTAGATTGAATTGATATGATTGTTTTAAATTGTTTTAACATATTTATCCATACTTTTATAAGTTATGAAAATGTAAATAGGTATATTAGCTGAACAGGTTTAAAAAATGTATCTCTCTTATATTATTTGAGTTATAAAATAAGTTATTTATTTATTTATATTTTTGTTTAGAGATCCGACCAACCCCTCACTAAGGAGCTTGAAGTAGAGTGGAAGAAAACAAAAGAGAAATTAATTTTAGGGGCATCGTTAGTATTCAAATTCATCTGGTTTTTTTTGTATTATTTTTCAATTCATGATAGCTATATATTATAGATACCATCTCATAAGTTTAATTGCTAATACAGTCGGCCATTTTTGACATGCAGTGGAACAAATTAAAATAAATCACCTTTTGCAAAATCAAACACTGAGAAGGTTTTTGACCTCACATAGCTGATTTCAACTAATGAGGGTGTTTGATATTTTTTCTGCCGTTAGGGGGCAGACCCAACGCACACAAAGCGTCATCTGGTGGCGTAAGTGGTATCAAAAACGGTCGACAAGAATTTTCGATTCGTTTTATGTCACTAGGCGGCGCTATGTAGCTCAACGGTCCTTGTTGTGTCAAAAATTTTAAAACCTTATGGGTGACATTGATTGAATTAATTTTAAATAAGCTGGGAGGTCAATAATTTCAGTGTTATAGAGAGGGGAATTTAATTTAATATTTTATAAAAAAATATATGAATATTATTTTGCTTATACGTCTTTACATAAAAAACAATCATGTTAGTAAAATTTATGTAATTTCAAAACGGTATTTATAATTATTCATATCTACTTCAACTACCTTTAACTATAAAGAATTACATGCCTACGTTAAAACTTATAATAATATATTTGCTGTGCATATTTCCAATTTAATATTAGCGGTGCATATTTCCAGATTGCCGTTTATACTGTTTAAGACAGAAAAAATCGACAGAGATATCAAAGACCCGAAATTCGACAGACCCCCCAGTGTACACAGAAACAAGTAAATAATTAGCAAAATATATTTCAGTAATTAGTTACTATAATATGGTTGTAACTGATAGAAGATGATAATGGTTAAGTTGGTTAAGGATTATAAATAAGGGCGTTGGTAACACTGTAATACTTATCTAATCGCAAAGCTGATTGACTGATTTATCAACGTACAGACCAAACCCTTATGGCTAGAAATTTGAAATTTTGCGCACGTATGTCTCATATGACGTAAGCATTCACTAAGGAAGGATTTTCCAAAATTCAACCCCCAAGGGGGTCAAATAGGGGATGAAAGTTTAAAACCTAATTTCCCGTGGGCGAAGACACAGGTAATTAATTTTAGTACTGGATCATTACTAGTATGTTATTTCAAAGTAAGAATAAAAATTCAATGAACGTATGGTTTATGAATAAAGTCATCAGTTACAAGTTATAACCATGGTAATTTGTTATTTCAGAGTAGGCATGGAGGTATGGGTTTTGGGCGGGTCCAAAATCGGCCGAGTGGCGATCGAGCTGTTCACAGACATAGTGCCCCACACCTGCCAGCTGTTCATGCACCTGGTTAGAGGGGATGAAAGCGGCCACGGATATACGGGCACGAGAATTTTTAGGTGAAAATTTTAATAAGCTAAGGCTAAGCTACTATATGATCCGGAGTCCGGTAGGATGGAAAAAATTAGAGCGTTGAAAATAGAACTCTATAGAGTTCTATTTTCAACGCTCTAATTTTTTCCATCCTACCGGATTACCTATAGGTAGAGCTGAAAATCGAACATACAAGTGTCGAGTCAAATGTCAATGTCATTTATAACAGCTCGACATTCTACGCTTCAATTTTCAACACCATAGTAGCAGCGGCTCAGGCGCAAAATCCCATAGTAGCAAAACGGCATATTCTCTGGATGACGTTTTCTCAAAACGTCGTATTCTCAAAAGACCAGAAGTACAGTGGTCAAAATATTAAGTTTACTAGCTTTTGCACGCGACTTTGCCCACGTTAAATTGGGTTTCTTTGGACCCATTACCGGTCATGAAATATGTTCTTAACTGACATTTCCTAACTGTATTCTACTTCTCTCTTAACTTCGTATTATAAACTTGGGAGAGCACTGTTAAGCCCTGTCATAATTCGATTCTATACTAGCTGTAGACTAGCCTACGTTCACATGTTAGTTTTTTGGTGGTTGCGATTGAAAAATTATAATGTGTGTATTATAACACGAGTGATAAACTACACTCGACACTAGAGGTGGGATATAACAGGTTAAATACGATACCTGTTATACCTGTTACTGTTATACGTAACTACCTGTTTCGGATACCTGTTAAAAATAACAGTCATGTTAGTAGGTATGTAGTATACGTACTCAGTTCGATTACTAGGTTGGAAGGCCGTTCAAGTATACTTGAACGGCCTTCCACAACGTTTACATAAATTCCTGATATTGTAAATGTATTTGTTCTGAATATTTAGTGTAATGTTAGAATTTATAACACTGTAGTCTGTACATTTAAATATAATTTTTAATTAGATATAAGTATTTTATAAGTTATAAGTAATTTTATCGTAATGTGAAGTCCTTTTTATTTTTGTTTTATTTAAACCCCTGTTCTTCCCCCATAGGACAGGTTGCGCCTAGTTTGAGGGATAGAACAAATAGTCAATATTTGTTAACTACTTTGCATTAAGCGATTTATTTATATATTCACAAGTTAATTTAAAAAATGTTTTTTTTTTGTTTACAGAATTTACAAAAAAAAATTAAGTAACAATACTAACCATTTGCCAGTTTCAAGATAAAAAGGCGGGAAATAGAATATCCGTTCAAATTTTCATCACCGTATTTCTAAATCGTCAAGTCCAAAGTCTAGTCAAAGTCCAAATAAACAGTCAGGGTAGTCAATGAGTCGTCAGTCGATTCAGTAAAGTGGTAGACGCTTTACTGAAACTTCCTGTGGCGTTTTGACGAAAAACCCCAAAATAGCACGCATTTTGTAGTTGTATCACTTGCCCACATTTGTACACGACAACGAATATCTAATGGTAAATATTCTACCAATATTAGGCATTAACAACCGAAATAATAATAATTTTGAAAGAAACACAAATACACAATTATTTTTGATTGGCTTTAGAAATTTTAAATTGTTTAGTTGATAGTTCAAAGAGAACAAATAATCAATACTCCCTAGGAACTTCCAGTAAAGCTTTTACCACTTTACTGAATCGACTGACTTGACTTTAAGTGCACTGACTATTTATTTGGACTTGAGTACGGTATGAAAATTTTAAAGAAAATTCAATTTCCCGCCCTTTCAACTTGACACTGGCAAATGGTTTGAAGCCGCAACGCGTATAAAAAAAGACAACTCGTGACAACTGACGTCTGTATAGTGCGTTTCATCAAATAGTTCCTTTGCCGTTATGTTGGTAATAGTGTTTTCTAGTGTTGCTAATTCCATATTTAATCTTACCTATAATATTTAGGGAAACGCATATTTGAAATTTTTAATTACTACTTTGATTTATTAAAATTCCTAACAAATATTAATCAATACATAGTATAAAACAAAGTCGCTTTTTCTGTCTATCTTTATGTATGATTTTTTAAAACTACGCAACGGATTTCGATGCGGGTTTATTAATAGATAGAGTGATTCAAGAGAAATTATCAGTGTATCTCTACTATATTGTGCATCTTATATACTATATTATATGTATATAACATGCATATTATAGTAGAGATACACTGATAATTTTAGAGGTTTGTAATGTCGTAAATAAACACATTTTTTGCGCTTGCATTGCAAACGCTGGCTGAACTCTACAAGATAGATCAAAATTACATTAATTTGATCTATCAGGAAAAGGTCTATAAAAAGTCTGCAAAGGTATTTATGCCTATTGTCTATCTCATAGGGATGACCCACAATAACCATTTTTTAACCTTTAGTTTTTACGAGAAATAATGGCTTATTTCCGAAGTGATTTTAAGCAATACAGCATTAATCCTTATCCAATTAAGTACCTTAAATTCATTGTAAATTTAATATCGGTAAATATTATCCTATACAGCATTTAATTAAAATGAATATTTTCGAAGATATTACAGATTTAAAATGCAGGGACATAGTAAGTACAATGCGCGGCACTATTGGCCTCCCAAGTTAATTGCTAAAGAAGTTTTTTCTCCAAGAACACTATTCCACGCGGGCGAAGCCGCGGGCAAAAGCTGGTTAATAATAAACAACAATAATATATAATATTAGAGGAAGGGTACCTACTGCATATGTATGTGTCAAAACTACTGCACCAATTTTGATGAAATTTGGTGCAGTTATAAAGTAGACCACGGAGAAGGACATAGGCTACTTTTTATCGCGGGAAAATGTACGGTTCCCGCGTGATACTATATTTACGCAGGTAGAACCGCGGGCAAAAACTAGTTTCATACAAACTAACATCTCAAAAGTTTTTTTTAATTGACAGGAGAGTAATAAATACTAAATAATTTTAGTAACATTTTATTAAGTAAAGGTATTATAAGGTACTGAACGAGTAATTATTCTCTGCAGCTGGTAACCCTATTTAAAAGCGGCAACACGAGCTTGAACACCTCTAAACGGAATTATCGGCGACTCATTACGTTTTTCACGTTCACAAAAGTCTTTCACCTTCAACACCATTCTTCTTTCACCACTTTTCAACGTTTTGGGCATGATTAACGGTTAGAAAACAAAGTAAAATCGCTAAAAACAGGAGGAGTTCCTTCGCGTGTTTATATCTTTGACAGACAGTGGTGCCAACCTTACGGCAAAGGAACTATTCGATGAAACGCACTTTATAACCCGACCATATGTAATGGCACGTAGTGTATATGGGATTTGTTCTTGATTGACTACAATCTGAATTTTTTGCTAAAAAAATACTAATCATTTCTCATTCTAGCAAGTAGTAGATGCATATAAGTGTAAGAGAGACATACAGAGTATTTAAATACTAAGTGCCTTTCGTTTTTGCATATGGAGTCGTTGTATGTGTAACAGAGAGACAAGATCGGACTATAGTATATCGGTAACACGTACGCTGTACTCGGGTAGTTATTTTTTACTTGTTACGCTGCTAGTATCTGACGTATTCTGTTATGTTATTTAATAACTGTTAATTTAGTAACTGGATATCGACTGTTATGTGTTATTTCCAATTACCTGTTCCTTTTTACCTGTTACGTTAAATACGTCCCACCTCTACTCGACACTTCGATTTTTACCTCTATTACATTAGCGCAGATTTCTATTTACAGTGCAGTTTTTTTTTAGACGCAACCAGCGTCTGAAAAAAAAAACTGTCATGGGGACGTAGCCTAACGGCCGCAAACAGGGACAGATAGATAATGATTTTTAAGTAGACATTACGTCATCGCACAACCTAAGCCGCTGATATTTAATTTCATGGAAGTCAGTGAAGATTTAAAATTTGTACCATACAATTTTTCAGCCTTTATTTTACATCCTTGCGCTGTTTGTACACCGCCGCCATCAACGGGACGTCAACGAGAAAGATATGACGGCGCAGATTTGGCGATATGTCACCGTTAAATTGTAAAAACCGTTAGATTGTAAAATAACTAACGAGATTGTAAAAAAAAAACGAAAGATTCAAAACTATATATTTGTAATCAAACGAAAAATAATGTGTTAAATTATAGGCAGAATATTCGCGTCGGGAGTCTATAAACATTTTACAATTTCACTACTTTTATCGGTTCTACAATCTAACGGTTTTTACAATTTTACGGTGACAGATACATTACATTTACTATGGCCGTGTGTCCACCGCACGCCCGTCACTCGAGCGCCGAAATATCGTTTAGTTCGGCGCTGCCACTAGAACTCGGCCCGAGATTATGACGGACCGAAGTGATGGCAACACATAACACGTATAAACGTGTCCACCTACGCCGGCGCCGTGACGTCGATTCGGTCATTAAACGAACAACTACAACAAACTTTATTTATATCATAGACTGTACAATTTCTGTTCTTTTGAGAATACGACGTTTTGAGAAAACGTCATCCAGAGAATATGCCGTTTTGCTACTATGGGATTTTGCGCCTGAGCCGTAGCAGCGTTGAGTTCTATTTTCAGTGCTCTGAATTTCCCGGGCCCAATTCCGACCGGATTCCAGATTATATTATAATCCCAGCCTAAGTGAATTTAAATTAAGAAATTGAAACTTTAACATAGTTTTAAATAATTTCTAGTATAGCGATCTGAATACAGATTTTTAATCTTAGGAAAATCTACTACTATTATAAATGTGAAAGTTGGTGAGGATGGATGGATGTTTGTTACTCTTTTACGCAAAAACTACTGAACAGATTTTAATGAAATTTGGCATGGTAGTAGCACAGAATGTTCTAAAATCTGTGGGTAGTAGTTTAGACTCTGGGTTAAAACATTGGCTACATATTTTTATTCCGCTAAAAGTACAGTTTTCCCGTGGGATATTTACGCGAGCGGAGCCGCAGGCAAAAGCTAGTCAGAATATAAAGATGAGAGAGATGAACGGACAAAAAGATATGAAATGAATAAAATACAATTTCGCTGACTCAAAATTTAAATCTTAGTATTAACGTAATAAATTATAAGTAAACAGTCACATTGAATAATAGTAATAAAATCCAACAACAGAGTCGTACCAAACCTGTACTGTCGCGGTGGAGACGTGGTGAAAGACAACGGGTTCGGCTGCTACTTTCCCCCTGGCACGCGGCAGGTGGCGCCGCAGAACTTCCAGCTCCAGCACTCGGTGCCAGGTCAGTTCACCCGCCCATCCTCCAGCACGGACCTAGCCCGGGTTGGCCGAAAATATATTATAAAGTTATATCAATATATCTTACGTTTTTAACTTGAGCCGTCTGCTCGTCTGGTCTCATTTCATAAAACTCCTCCAGTATCATTTTTGCATTTAAGGTATACCTAATAACAGAAAATACGTAGGTATTTAGGTAATCCGTATTTTGGTTCACAGCATCTTAAACACACACACACTACACTTTTCCCATTTATTCCAAGCTCCTTTCCATTTTCTGCAGCTTTTTTAATTCGAAATAAATTCATTTTTGCTGGTTACTAGGAACACTGTCGATGGTGGTAAACGATGACAATGAAGTTTGTGGCCAGTTCAACATCATATTCAAACCGCTGCCGCAGTTTGACGGAAAACATGTTGTGTTCGGCAGAGTAAGTATTGTAATCCCATTTCTCTACTACTCGCGAGATATACCTTCTTTATTATCATTACCTACGGATAGGCATGGACGTAAAAAAAGGCGGACCGAAGGTGAGCTAAGCATTGAGTGAAGCCCAACAATGGTGGCGACTTACGTTTGTGTGAGATTTACGGATAATTGCCATTGGCGTACTGGCAGCCGATCGTCTTACTTTGCTGTGAATGTGTGCGTGCGGCACGTGTCGCTACGATACGGCCGTCTTACTTTGATTGCTTCGCTATTCATATTACTGAAGCGGTACCCGCCTTTTTTACGTTCATGCGGATAGGTAACAAAAAAAAATAATTCTGCGCGTGGCTTTATACGCGATATAATAAAGAATATTAAATGCATGTATTATCCTTTTTGGGATTTTGGGTACGAAGTCGCGAGAAACATCGAGTATATTATAATTATGATCCTTTCATTCTAATATCTCTGAAAGGACATTTACTATGTAACAATTAGCCACAGCGACCAAATATAAAATTAAGGTAGATGCAAGCGTAATTGCATTTGGATTACAACGGCACAGGTCGCAGGTCTGCAAGAGGTAATAGTAAATACTGTGATATTTTAACTCACTTTAAATATGCTTAACAATATATTAATTATCTCTACTTTTCCATGGATCCGAATTAAAATAATTAGGGCAATGGGCAGGTGTGCAATCTAATAGTATTTTGGTTTGTGCTCGATGCTTTTTTAAACATCGGGTAAAAGCTCCCAATGTCTTTTGAAATTAACATTACAATAAAAAATAATCAAGCGGCTCCATGTCAATGGTCAACGGTGATGTTGATGATGACGTATTCACCAGATAGTGAGTGGTCCTCCTTTGTTCCTGGAGCGCATCAGCGCGCTGGGACTGCCGCTGGGCGCCACGCCGGCACCGGTGGTGCTGCGACGCTGCGGGTGGTACAACCGCAGCGGACACTACCGCGACGGCAAACCCAACACTATCGAGTTCCCGTGGATGAAAAAGAACGCATAACACCCAACACCAACCTCCCGTGGATGAAAAAGAACGCATAACACCCAACACCAACCTCCCGTGGATGAAAAAGAACGCATAACACCCAACAACAACCTCCCGTGGATGAAAAAGAACGCATAACACCCAACAACAACCTCCCGTGGATGAAAAAGAACGCATAACACCCAACAACAACCTCCCGTGGATGAATAAAAACACTTAACACCCAACACCAACCTCCCGTGGATCCAACACTAACTTCCCGTGGATGAAGAAGAACGCTTAACATCCAACACTAACCTCCCTTGGATGAAGAAACGCTTAACATCCAACACCAACTTCCCGTGTTAGCTTTTGTCAATTATGTACATCATTCTTTTCTTTTTGGACACTTCTGCTTTTTTGTCGCGTAGCAAAATATGCTTTCTATACCCCATATTACCCCCTCGTTTCTTTTTTTTTTTAATTTAAAAATATATTTTTAAAGTAAAGATTTTTTTTAAAACAAATTATTGCCTGTTTTGTTAGTCTATCATCCGTAAATATTATACTGGTGGAATAATCTAAATTGCTGATTTCATTACACTTACTTATAAAATTTTTAGAATATTTTAACATATCAACTAAAATAACTTTTTTGTTACTAATTAAAAATGAAAACAAGTTACGCCGGATATTTTTAAACTTGTATGTCCATTAAAAACAACTGTATTTTGTTTTTCAACAATAAGACGAACTTACAATTATAATATCTTTTTTATAAACGTATTTTGTACACGAAAAAAAAATTACCTACTAAGTACTTTGTAAAATTTTATTCAAAACTTGTACCTACATTTATAAATTAAAAAATGCAATGCACAATAAAATAATCAATCAAATATTTTATCACACATAATTTACAGTCAACAGTGTTTATGTATTAAGCCTAACTAATATTTAAATGGATAAAAATAAGTCACAGACCAATATCATTTATTATTGTATTTTCACGAAAAGTCCACAGGAAAATATGAGGCCCAAAATCTGCAAAAGAAAATACGTGGTATGACATCAACGAAAACTAGATTTTTTATAACTTTTAGGGAATGTTTGAAGTATGAGTTCTTAGCAATGAGTTGCCGGTCGCCATATAAATGTAAAATATTGAGTAGGTAGTGTTATTTTATTTGGAAATTATTGTTTGTTGGAACAACCGATGAATTGGTCTAATATACTTAAAATGTAATGGGGGATTTACATGGGTCGATTTTCGCCGCACAATTCATCGCGGGTTCGAATCCCGATATACAGGGTTATTTTTTCACCAGTACAATAAATCAACATACGTAATAGTTGTCAAAAATAAAAAATACTAGCGATTTTTGTTACTACCCCTTTGGAACAAAAAAACAAAATTATCAATCCCCGAACTTATCCGCTAAACTAATACAAAATGTGGATACGTTACGCATCTATCGATGCTTTGTTGCCAACTCGTGCGCCGCCCGGCCGATCGCTTACCCCACCTCGCCGCCCCCTACCTCATACCGCACCCGTTGACGCCTTGTAGTTAGTGCGCACATACGGTATTAGATTGGTTAAAGGATAAAATAATTGAAATGAAAAAAAAAAAAAAATATTTGAGAAATGTACTCTATTACCGATACCAATGACGTGGTAAAATTTATTGTACCGATGAAAAAGTATTCCTGTATATTGAATATGTGTATTATGTAATAAAAATCTTAAATATATGTATAGTATAAAAGTATTAAATAATATATTTCCGTTGTCTGGTACCCGTAACACAAGTTCTTCGAGAACTTACCGCAGGGCCAGATTGATGTGGTGTGAAAGCGTCCATAGATATTATATTATTATTATAAAATCTAGCGTGTATCAGTTTTGCCAACAAAAATGACAAGGCGATCGACACTGCCACCAGAGTGCCAAATGTGAGTTTTTCTTTTCGCTTTCGATCGTGAGCGCGGTTAGCGTTTACTAGGAATTTGTATGTGATTTGACCTAACTAGGTCAAATCACTGTCGCTGCCTGCTGTGGACTGTCTATGCTATGATGCTGCCATTGCTAAGTGTGAGTTTTTCTATTCGCATTCGATTGTGAACACGTTTGGCGTTTACTGGGAATTTGTATGTGATTTGTACAGCGCCATCTAGTTGTCGCGTGTACAACTAGGTCAAATCACATACAAATTCCCAGTAAACGCCAACCGCGCTCACGATCGAATGCGAATAGAAAAACACACACTTAGACTAGTCACACACAGGTATGTTGTGGCCTCGCGCTACTAGCTACATTACGTGGTAGAGCCATGCTTCGGCACGAATGGGCCGGCTCGACCGGAGAAATACCACGGGCTCACAGAAAACCGGCGTGAAACAGCGTTTGCGCTGTGTTTCGCCGAGTGAGTGAGTTTACCGGAGGCCCAATCCCCTACCCTATTCCCTTCCCTACCCTCCCCTATTACCCTATTCCCTCTTAAAAGGACGGCAACGCACTTGCAGCTCTTCTGATGCTGCGAGTGTCCATGGGCGACGGAAGTTGCTTTCCATCAGGTGACCCGTTTGCTCGTTTGCCCCCATATTTCATTAAAAAAAAAAAAACTACACATGACGTACCATGACGAGCGCGAGCACGATGGCCGCGGCGCCCACGTACACGGCATCCTCGCGCAGCAGCTGCACGGTGCGCGTGTGGCACCCCTCCATGTACATCGTGGTCGGGTTTGGCGCGTACGTGCACTCCTGACGCTGTAACGAATTATACAGTACTCGTATCAATATGTGGTCACTAACCGTATACATAGATAACTACAAGCTATACAGGGTTTTATCCCAATTTACCCAACATCAGGCCACAATATTATGTAAGTAATAGCAGCATTGAGCATGAATAATACATAAAAAACCGGCCAAGTGGGAGTCGGACTCGCGCACCGAGGGTTCCATACAAACCTGTAGGTATATAACTAAAAGTTCGCCCATCACGACAAACGAGTCATAGTAATTAGTAGGGTACTAAGTTTAAAATTATTAAAAATATTTTTATTATAAGGTAAACACCCCAATGATGGACGGTTTAAGAAGAAAATCTTGGTATTTCAGAAAATTCACTTATTCCTGTGAAAGTTTTAACACAAAACGTAGTGAAAATTGGAAGTCCTATATTTATTCTATTTTTCTGCTTTATTTATTGTAGGGCACTTTAATAGGTTTTAATGTTATTAACAAATAAAAAAAAATCTAGTTATGGACACCCAGTAATAAACAAGAACCAAATATGGACACCTAGTAATGAACATGAATTATGAGATGTTATATATGTTAAATTAACTGTGGAATATTAAATTTGGAGTATAAAATGATGCAAACTTTTATTTTGATCAGCCTTAATGTACTTACTACAGTTTTGTTTATCTTAAAAAAACCTACAAAAAAGTCCGCGATGGCATATGTCTATCTCTTAGGGATAACCCACAATAACCATATTTTTATCCTTTACTTTAATTTAAATTTTATAGATTATTTACGAAGCGAGTTTAAACAATACAGCATTAATCCTTATCCAATTAAGTACCTTAAATACATTGTGTATTTAATATAGATCAATATGGTCCTTTACAACATTAAATTTAAATGAATATTTTCAAGGATAGTAGAGATTTAATATGCAGGGACACGTTTCGGCGGCAATCGCTACTCGGTGCTCGCGCTTCTGCATCGCACTATCGAAAACGCATAGACGTATTATTTATAAGAGGCTCACGAATATTTTGTACTGAAGTTCTTAAGGAATATCCATAGCATAGAATGGCAAATTAATTGATTAATCACTAAATAGTTTAAAACAAGTCGCTTTATCTGTCTGTCCCTATGTATATTGTATGCTTAGATCTTTAAATCTACGCAACGGATTTTGATGCGAGTTTTTTTAAATAGTATTTAAGATATAAGAAATCGTAAAATTTTTATTCAAGCGCGATAAATATAATATTAGGTATATAAAGCGGTCGCGCATATCGTGTCGAGGTGATAACCATTTGCATTGGATAAACCTAAAAACATTTTGAATATTGTATCAGAAGTATTGCTGTAAGTAAAGTTCTCCAAGAACATATTCCACGCGGGCGAAGCCGCGGGCAAAAACTAGTTAGCTAGCTAGCTAGTAGTTCTAAAATAAAAAGAAAACTGTATTATTTTACTTCAATGTCCATAACTGGATTTCTATGTAATACCCAATAATGGACACAGGCGTCCATTACTGGTAGGTATCAATATTTTTATAATTATCTACCAGCTTTTAAAAAAGAATTTAAAAATGAGTATAATAAATTAAAAATCTCAATCAACAATAAAAAAAACAAGTTTGGACATTTGTCCATTATTGCAACTATTCAACTTCAGTGCACCAGTAATACATACATACATACATATAATCACGCCTTTTTCCCGTAGGGGTAGGCAGGACCGCCTCTTTCCCGTAGGGGTAGGCAGAGACCACTTCTTTCCACTTGCTACGATCCTTACATACTTCTTTCGCTTCGTCCACTTTCATTCTTACCATCCATTCCTCCTCTTACATTCAACGTAGCCAAGCGTCTCTCCATGGTCCGCTTTTCGCCTCCGCGAGAAACGAGACGTGATGGGTGGCGAACCACATCGCCGCCATTTTGGATAATTAAATTATTTTTGATTATCCATTGCGTTTCCACGGATTGGTGGAGAGGGTAGGAATAGGGAAAGGGAAGGATAGGTGGTGTGGAAAGGAAGATTGGTAAGTTAAGAGTGGGAAATAGGGAATGTAGGATATTACCGCCCAGGAGGGCAAGGGATAGGACAGTAATAGCTAGGGAAGCCGGGGTCGCATACCCGTATACTATACCACAACTACCGGACAGGTAAGTTGGGAAGAGTACCCCATGACATGTACATGACCAGTAATAAACATTGATAAAAAAACGTGAAACATAGCGTCTCAAGAGTAAAAGCATAGTACGTCTTTAACTCGATTTCATAGTCAATCCAACTAACAAAATAGATTTTGTTTCATATAATTCAATATTAAATTAACAAGTAAACTCTCTACCTAACTCACTAACCATTTCCGTAACAAAAGCCACTAATATGCATTTTCAATAACACTAGCACCAATTTACCTCACCCATTTTGTCTTATAAAACGGAAGTGAATGAAACATTAAACTTCGGCAGCTTGACGTCTTTTGGCTACCGTAAAATGTTACCAATATAATAAAATTGATTCCCGGCCTTATTCTAGCAGATTTGGTTATTTTTCGTCCATTATTGGTTCCTTGTCCATCATTGGTGCGTTTACCTAATATATAATATCATGTAACTAATTTACGGTTTTCGCAATTTTTCCTTTATCTGTGCTTTATGACGTTGCTTCGTACCAAATTTCTAGATTCTGTTCACGGGAAGTACCCTGTAGGTTTTGATTCCCTCGCGAGTGTCGAAATATTGCGGAAATTTGCGGCATATGTAATTTTGAGGCTGTACTTAATATGTTGAATGTCGGCAGTTGGAATCGTCCTCTGTAAGGTCAATGACAATGTATATTGTTACGAACACAGAGAATAGCGCCATCTAGCGTCAATCAATGAAACCACTTGGTGTGAACAGGGACAGTGTGGGGTCCCCTACTCAGTACTAGATGGCGCTACTGTGCAAACGTTCCAGAATAAATCCAACACGCTCACGTGACTCGGGAACCTTCTGGAGTCGTCTGGGACTCGTATCGACCGGTATAAATACGTCGGAAGAATGCGAGCAAGGAGTTCAGTTTGAGCTTCATCCGAAGCGATACGGGCGATACAAGTGAAAACGAGTGATCAGGAGTTCACTTTGAGCTTCCATCGAAGAGATACGGGCGATATCGATGTGAATACTAGTGATGCGATGATACCGTGAGGAAACCGACGACTTGGCTACGACTTAGGACACCGTTAGTGCTTAGTGTTTGGACTTAGTGTTTAATGTGTGGACCTAGTGCTTAATGTTGGACTAAGTGCTAGTGAATAAAATCTCCAAAGAGTCAGCAGGTTTTTTCTCCAAATCCTTCGAACCCACCACGTAACAACTGGTGTCGGAAGTGAGATTTGGAGATGCCATTGACTCCGAGAGAAGATTTCAA
Organism: Glaucopsyche alexis; assembly: GCA_905404095.1. Lineage (NCBI taxonomy): Eukaryota > Metazoa > Arthropoda > Insecta > Lepidoptera > Lycaenidae > Glaucopsyche > Glaucopsyche alexis. The sequence goes on along the minus strand of FR990049.1, from coordinate 21,067,060 downwards.
GAAGTGCGGCGGGAGGAGCAGCCCTGGTGGAGGAGCGACCCCTGGTGGAGGAGCGACCCCCGGGCGGAGAGGTGCTACCCCGGGCGGAGAAGTGCGACCCCGGGCGGAGAAGTGCGACCCCGGGCGGAGGAGCGACCCTCGGGCGGAGAAGTGCGACCCCCGGGCGGAGAGTAGCGACCCCCGAGCGGAGGAGCGACCCCCGGGCGGAGGAGCGACCCCCGGGCGGAGGAGCGACCCCGGGCGGAGAGGTGCGACCCCTGGCGGAGGGGTGCGACCCCTGGCGGAGAGGTGCGACCCCTGGCGGCGGACTGCGACCCGTGGCGGCGGACTGCGACCCGTGGCGACGGAGTGCGACCCCTGGCGGAGAGGTGCGACCCCTGGCGGAGGACTGCGACCCGTGGCGGCGGACTGCACCCGTGGCGGCGGACTGCGACCCGTGGCGGAGGAGTGCGACCCGTGGCGGAGGAGTGCGACCCCTGGCGGCGGACTGCGACCCGTGGCGGCGGACTGCGACCCGTGGCGGCGGACTGCGACCCGTGGCGGCGGACTGCGACCCCTGGCGGAGAGGTGAGCGACCCCTGACGGAGAGGAGCGACCCCTGGCGGAGGGGTGCGACCCCTGGCGGAGAGGAGCGACCCCTGGCGGCGGACTGCGACCCCTGGCGGAGAGGTGCGACCCCTGGAGGAGGCCACACCCACTGAGGACCAAGCTCCGCCCACTGGCCCCGCCTACTATGCCCCACCCACTGACCACGTCACAGGGACAGTGTGGGGTCCCCTACTCAGTACTAGATGGCGCTACTGTGCAAACGTTCCAGAATAAATCCAACACGCTCACGTGACTCGGGAACCTTCTGGAGTCGTCTGGGACTCGTATCGACCGGTATAAATACGTCGGAAGAATGCGAGCAAGGAGTTCAGTTTGAGCTTCATCCGAAGCGATACGGGCGATACAAGTGAAAACGAGTGATCAGGAGTTCACTTTGAGCTTCCATCGAAGAGATACGGGCGATATCGATGTGAATACTAGTGATGCGATGATACCGTGAGGAAACCGACGACTTGGCTACGACTTAGGACACCGTTAGTGCTTAGTGTTTGGACTTAGTGTTTAATGTGTGGACCTAGTGCTTAATGTTGGACTAAGTGCTAGTGAATAAAGTCTTTAAAAGGAGTCAGCAGGCTTTCTCTCCAAATCCTCGAACCCCAACACGTAACAATATTATTATCTCATAATATACCTACTATCATAAATAAATGATGGGCCTCGCTGGCGGTCGAGCTCGAGCGCCGAGGGAGACCAATCAAGAAATGGTCTTGATTGGTCGACAGATTGGTTGATTGGTTGACAAAAGCAGCTAAGCTAATCAAGACCCTAGCATATGTTAGCAATTATACCTTTCCGGGGTAAACCTCGACGCAGCAGCTCTCCGGGATATTGTCGTTCCAGTCCTTGTAGCTCATGACGCCGCAACACTGCAGCTTGGACTGCGTCTCATCCCAGGCCCGGGTGTACTCCGGCCGGGTGCCGTACCCGGGTATCGCCGCGTACATCTCCCGCTCCAGGGTGCTCACCACCTTCTCCCGGAACACGAACAGCAGGATCCCGCCCACCAGCATCGCCACGAATATTATGAACACCAGGATGTAGTACTGGAAATGAAGTCAGATGTTTTATTTCTAACTAGCTTTTGCTCGGAGTTCCGCCCGCGTAAATACAGTATCCTACGAGAACACGCTACTTTTTCAAGATAAAAAGTAGCTTATGTATCAGGGCGGAAGAACACGGTACGTTACGGCGCCGCACCGCAGCCGGCTTGCCATACAAATCGCTCCTGCCGATGCCGGCCGCAAAAAATATTGTATGGCATTGGTTATGCGTTGCGGCGCCGCAACGCACCGTGTGCTTCCGCACTTAATCCAGATAGAGCTTAAACTACTACCATACCTAATTTCATCAAAATCCGTTCGGTAGTTTTTGCGTAAAAGAGTAACAAACATCAATCCATCCATCGTCACATACTTTCACATTTATAATAGTACATAGTAGGAAGTGCTTATTGCGCCCACGGAACTCTTTTACAACGCTTGTAATCTCAGTGGACTAATACGGTGAACGGTATGTTGAAACTTGTAGGTACCTAGTCAAGAATCAATTGGCAATTTTGCTGCGGTCTTACTATCTAGGTAGAGGTTTTTAACAAAGCTGCAGGCATATTTCCACACACAGTCAGGTGCGCGGGTCAGTATTTAAAACACCATCTATCATGGACAGAAATTAAAAAAAACAATTCGAAATTCTAATAATCAAATCCATAGAATACTGTCCGTCGTGAGCTACGTTAGGATCCAGAATAAACTTGCCGTGAGGAGCATGCATTTAACTTCCTTCGCGGCTCCGCAGCAGCCGAGGAAGGAGAGAATCATGGTCGCCGCGCCCATCGCGACCACGACGCCCACGGAGCCGATGTACATGTTGTTGCTGAGTAGGGTGCTGGCGAATGATCGAGATACCCAGATCCATAAGCCGATCGCAAACGCCGTCAGACCGCCCAGCTGTAATCACATGATAAGCTTTTAGACAATGTCAATAAGACAAGAACTTTCTAAGGGAATAATAACAGCTATCGTTCAGTTCGTACCTAAGTGATTAACTCCGTCCATTGATACTCTCAACACCTGAGCAGTCACAAGTCGGTGAGGCATTGCCGGTCTTTCAAACTCGCTCCCCTTCCCTTGGGCTTCCGTTTACGCTTTGCATGGCACTGAACCAAAATCGATCGATTTTCATGATGGTCTTGACATAGAGGAGGCCTATTCTAGAAAGAAGATCAAAAAGAAAAATAGTAACTTACAAACGTAAGGACATTGATGGCGACGAGGCTCATCTTCATACATCGGCCGCAGCCGTCCATGGCGCCGCCCATAGCCATGGCGACTCTGTAAACACATATGCTCTGTTTTAGAATGTATGATTATAATATCTATATGCTATCGATAAATACTATCCACAGTAATAATACCTAAATTATGAACAATGGTCATTGGTATCGACCAACGGAACGGAAGTATGGAGTATGGACGTAGCCAGGTGCGCACTATTGTAACTTACTTCTACTGTCTACGATTGTTTACCAACAGAATATGTAATTAAGCAGATGAACGCAGTTACTTAAATCCCAATAGTTTTTTACCTATTCATCGAAAAATGGTTTTATATATGAATAAAGCAAATTCTTTCTTTTACGATTCTAGGTCTAACCTAAACCAAATTCTGGCAAGGTCCTTGTCCGTACCACCACTTAAATCGTTCACGGGCCCATGCTCTCTACTACTCACCTCCAATGGGTATTAACATCTACTTTTTGAAAGCACATTTTTGTACACAACATGTTATGAACCATTTACAAGAGTTACAAAATGTATCTATACTTTAATTTTATTATTTGCTTGTTTCTCCAGGCTTCTCAAAACCCTTCTTGTAGGTAAACGTATCGAAGTGAATGTCATTGTTATTAAAAATACCCACAAACAGCAAATAAAAATAAAATACCCTCAAAAGCGATATACATAAGTATTTCATTTTGCAATATTACTGTAGAGACAAATAATTAAATTAATTTTGTTACCCTGACCTAAAATCTCAATTAAGATTAAAATTATTATTGCATAATAATAAGGTCAGTCGGGGCAATTGCGCCATATTTTTTGCATAGATGATTTTGATGCAATATATTCTATTTAAATATCAGCGTATGAGTGTATATTTATTACATTAACAATATTTGGTATTTTGTAACTGCAATAACTATCAATGCAATCAAATCTATCATAAATTTAACGATATTTTGTAAGAAATTTAAAAACATGGCCTTAGGCGCACTTGCCCCTCAAACGGGGCAAGTGCGCCTATTAAAAAAAAAGCGTCAAAGTAATGCGTAACAATAAAAACAATAGTTTTACTCTATGGAATATTGACCACTAAACACATTCCTTTTTTTTTCATATTATTATCTAATCTTATAGAGCTACTACAGCTTTCTTCGCAAATGTGGGGCAAGTGCGCCATAGATTAATAATCAGGGGTTCTAAACCTTTAATGGTACTTTTTAAATTATAAATGAATTAAAACTGTTTGACTGGATATAAAATATATATTTATTTTTAATAATTAAGTCAAACTTTAAATTATAATATTTTTATTTATTTACTTAAGTAATACAAATATAAGTAACATTTTTTCCTTTGGCTAGATAGAACGTAAACATTTATTCAGTGGATGGCACGCAGGAACTTACAAATAAAAATATAAAGCAATTCAGTTTAGCTGCTTCATATCCCGATAGGCCGGCTTTGACAGCGTCAACTGCCTGACATAAAGTTTCTTTTGACCACGAAGGGCCATCGGTTTTTCTTTGGTATATACGAACCATCTGAAAAACAATGCACAAAATCATTTTTAGGACTAATGTAAGGTAAGTATGAAATGTGGACACCTATAAATAGTACAGTCGAGAGCGCTTTAAATAACCATTATAAGCTGAACTCTGATTTATCATTGTTACTATTGCCTAAATTAAGTTGCACAAAGAATATTAAAACAAAAGTTTAGTCTACTGAGAAAATCGTTGAAGTATGAATTAGAGCTCAGCTTATACTGGTTATGTAAAGCTTGACGTGCTCTCCACCGTACATATCTTTTCCAATTGCACTGAAACAACTTGAAAAAAAATCAAAGGTCTTCTTTTGAAATGAGCCCAAAAATACACTTAAACACACACACACAAAACAGACAACTTGCTCCTTTCTAAGTGGGTTAAAAGCATCGCCAAAATCGTGAAGGTTGGCGATCTCTGGGTGGGGGCAAGTGCGCCATACTTCTGTCATCTATGGCGCACTTGCCTCAACTTAACTATTTTGAGGTTAGGATTTTCAATTAAATAAAAAATCATTAATATCAACGTTTAGAAGTAAAACACAAACATAGAAGTAAAGAAAAACATTTAAACTCTTTACTCACCGCATTAGTTTACAGAAACAAGTCAAAATTTTCCAGATTTGAACTGATTACTGACACGAGATCATCTTAAGCAGCCGGTATAAATGACACTAAAGTTAAAATGGCGGATAGTTCAAGTTATGGTGAACAGAGCCATCTGTGTTTAGAAGTGGAACTGTAGTTTAGTTTCTTGCGTGTATGTAAGATGTCGTTAGTTGTATAATATTTGTAGTTTTCGATATTTTTGAGATAGGGGCACTTACCCCGTAGGTGCACTTGCCCCGACTGACCTTACTTCTACTCTACTACTATCATAGAAGAATCATAATATTAAATTGGTATAATATTAAAATGGTAGCAAAAAATATAGATTACCGATTTCCGAGTACCTTTTAATATTGATTTCTTCTTGATTTATTTTGTAATTTATATATTTTGTACATATTAATTTGCCGTCCTACATCATCATCTCTTCTGACGGTAGCTACCTACAACATACCTATAGCGCTCGTAAAATGCTGTTAAGGGGCATCTTGACCATCCTGCAAAATGCAAATCCTGCAAATCCAGCGCCAGTACTAATGGCCGTTATTTGTGTCGATAGAGTCAATCATTTATAATTTTTGGCTACAAGTTACGTAGTAACTATTTATTAATCTGTGCTAGAAGCCGCGGCATTGGATTTGCAGTCTGGACGGTTAGTATGGCCCTTTAGATTACCTGGATTCAGCGACAAACCCGGAGTATGTGCCGCATTTTGACCGCGGCTATATAATTGCATAATTGCAATTTGCAGGTGTCTAACATACGTATGAGGCTGCTAGCTGCCGCCTGCCACACATAATATTACTTAGCTCATACGGCATTCATTAGAGTCAACACGAGGTTAAGTGTCTCATTGCAGATCAAGGTGAATATTGCCCGGATTTGTTCTTTAAAATGGCCAACAAATGAGGTAGTACCTACTTACTTAAGAAACTTAACAATGGTCCTCTGTAACTGTACTTATTAGTTAATTGATATTTATGTTAAAAGTTATTCACAGATTTCAAATATAAAAAAGCGGGAAACCTGCCGCCCCCTCGCCCCCGAAGGCACGACATGAGATCTATTTGAATAGTTTCGAAACCCAACAGGATATTGTATTTTAATTATACTATTTGCATAGGTACTTATCATAGCAAATGTCAACTATCCTAGCACTGAGTAGAAAATATTATATACCTACTTACTACAGAGAAACAGCTTTCATAGAACTTCCAAATAAAAATTTTGACGTCTCCTTAAACGGCCCACAATTTATCCACACAATCGTGGACACGCCGTCTGTTTTGTTTACATTTTGATGACGAAATATTTCATGTGCTTTCATATGAGTGATGAGTCTATTAACCATTATTTAAAATTATGTATGTACTACGTCTATTATTTCAAATTATCTATCATCGACTATGGAGAGCACAATCATGTCATGCGTAAAACATATTTCACCAAACATTGCCTAATCCTCCATCCACCGTTCAGTCGGTACTCGGTACTCGGTAGTTCAAGGCAACGATGAATAGGCAAGGTATTGCAATTTGCAAGGCTGCGATTGCGTTCTCCTGGTAAAGGGGAGCCTGTCGTACGCGCAAAAAGAGATCCCGCGGGGAACCGTTCATTTTTCCGAAATAAAGCAGCTTAAGTCCTCCGTAATAGAGTAGACACTCTATTACTGTGCCAAATTTCATGATGATCGGTTAAGTAGTTTTTACGCGAAGGAGAAACAACCTAACAAACTCACTTTCATGTTGCTTTCACGTTTCTAATATGCGTAAGGACTAAGGAGCCAATTCCAATTTGACTAACCTAAGCCATGTTTGCATATTTTGGAAGGTCGGTTATTTGGGTACCTATCCCACAAATTAAAGAAAGAGGACAGATAAACAGCTACCTGCATAGCTAGCTTTCGATTTTATTGCACAGCTAAGTGTGACTAAGTACAAGCATACGGTTAATACGGTGTGTCCACGACTTTTAACTGTATCACAGGTCCATGATTTGGGGGTCTTTGAAAGGGACGTCAAAATTTTCAAATTTGGATCGATTTGGAACGTTTAAAGAAGCTGTTTCTCTGTAGGTAAGTATAATATAATATACTTCTACTCAGTGCCTATGTCACCTTAAAATTGTAAAAACCGTTAGATTGTAATAAAACTAGTGAAATTGTAAAATGTTGATAGACTTCCGACGCGAATATGCTGCCTATAATTTCACACATTAATTTTCGTTAGATTATAGGTAAATAACAATAGTAAATAAGTAGGTATATAGTTTTTAATCTTTCGACATATTTTTACAATCTCGTTAGTTATTTTACAATCTAACGGTTTATAGAATTTTACGGTTACACCTCTACCTCACTAATATATATAATACCTCACCAAAATTACCTATTATTTATTCTTTTTACCCACTTATTTTCCTCTGGGTAGGATTTTATTCAATGCCGCTTTATATATCATTCATCGCTAATTCATAAATTTTCCAAATTGCCAGGATAAATAGGTAGGTACCTGGCAATTTTGAAAATATCTTTGAACACAAACTGAAGAGTTCATAGTTGAGTAGGTAAACTTAGCACTCGGTATTTAGTATTTACCTAGTTCTAACTTGTAATGCTATGTAGTAACTATAAACAAATCGGTGGGCTTAGCACGAACAATTGACAACAACGTATTCGTAAATAAAAAAATCTAATAAGAATTGTATGAAAATCATGAGAGTGGCACGTAAAAAAAAGATCTTTTGGCTAAACTTTAGTATAATATCCCACATTTGCCCTATTAGTTGCTTAATGGTAATTTTACGGCTGAAAGGTCTTCTAATTACGAATTAATTCCGCAACTTCTCAAAAAGATAAGATCCGTAGTTTTCGAGATAAAAAATATTTAAAATTCGATAAATTCTATAGAAATTCGGCCATGTTAACGTTTCTTTGATGTTCCTTTTTTCATTGCCTGTACATTTATATATTATAATGTGATATAGGAAATGTATGAGAACAGTATATAATTCTTAGGTAATTAATAGCAATGTATTACTCCGAGTTGGCCCAATACGACTTCATTGGGTTAGGTTAAATGGCTAAGGCGGGAGCGTAGCGCAGCGAAGCTACCGCCTTAGCCATCGTGGTTATTTCTTTGTAAACCACCCAGAAGTAGGAGCACCGCGTAGCGGGGCTCCGTCGACTCATAATTGAAGCCAGTTGTTATTGAGGACCATTGGGTTCTAGGTATGATTGAGGATGGATCTGACGATTTGAGATTGGAAGTGTGTCCAGACAATATTCGCTCTGCTGAGGTTTTGGTGCCACTTATATTAAAGAATGTGGAAATTGGCACCTATAACCTCAAAACTTCAACTATTAATATCTCAGTAACTATGGGTTTCCGGAGGGGGGGAGTGCCAGAGGGGGGTTCACCCTCCCCCCCCCTCCCCCTCCCCCTTCCCCACCCTCCCCCCAAATCATGGGATATTATACTAAATTTTTACCAAGGATAGCTAAAATTGTTCTTTCAACTTTCATTCGATAACGATAGTAGATACAGATACGTTGTTGTTATTTGTCCGTATTAAGCCTATTACAGTACATAATCAGTACATATACATCAGGATAAAGAACTAAAGCTTGGTAGGTACAACAAGTGACCGTAGTTGTATAAAAGTTGAATGGAACAATGTATCAATCAAACAAACTGGTCGCCTAGGTAGTATATATCTTGTACCTATAATATATGTTGGTAGCTTTTACATACTATATGTACCAAAAATTCTACCGCTACCTCGGTGGCATCCAAGTGAGTTACCTACTAAATGGGAACGTAAATTAACCACTTCCTTTAAGTTTTTTTAGTTCGTTAATCGATATTCAAAAATATACACTAACCCCAATACGCTTCGCGCGCTTTATCACATTTACATACAAGGAGCATACTGCGCACGATTGAATTTAACTTAATTGAATACTTAGTACAATAACACAAACCTAAATAACGTTGTGTCAGCGTAAATCCAAAAGAATAGAATTTTACACGGTCATTACTTTGCACAATTTAACACGCCCGCGTCACTGTATAAAACCGTCACAGAAGTGGGGAACGCACGATCGTGCATGGCCAACTGGTTTGTTGACTTGTGTTTTCGCCGTCACGGCTACTCGCTAGTCGCTAGTCACGATCCCCTCCAGCCTTCGAAGGCTGTACCAGTCCTACGCCGTACGCTGAAGTCCAGTCAATTGCCGAGCGCTAAATACATCGACAATGACAAATTCATTCAAAAAATACTTTCGGACAGCAATCCTAATGTGAAAGTTTGTGAGCATGAATGAATGAAAGTTTGTTTGGGTTTTGAATTTTGATGAATTATGGTGCGGTTGTAGTTTATGCGAGCATAAAAGTCGTGTTTAGTTTCCGAACCGATGGTAGGCATCATGTAGGACAATTCTATAAGAGTTATTTATAACCTAGTTAAGTATATGGAAATAAAAATTTTGAGTTTGAGTTTGAACACAGGCTACCTTTTATCCAGAAAAAGATTAGTGTACCTGTGTGATAATATTTACGCGTGCGGAGCCGCAGGCAAAAGCTAGTACCTAAAGGCTAAATAATAATCCCACCAAAAACATTCTGTAAAAAACTAGCCAAGTCTCGATGGAGCTGCTTGTTTATCTCTAAAAAGTAATGAAATCTAGACAAAGTCGTGCCAAGTCTAAGGATCCTTACTGCGATTTATTTATTATTATAGTTAATGTTGTGTGACTTGGCCGTTGAAAATTCTTTATACGTTACAAGTCAATTTTGTTTACATGTAATGTTATATCAGATTCTGTTGTAACTACCCATGTCTGTTAAGCGAGATAATAGCCCATACTGGTAATGGTGTCATGGAGCCCCTTTTGTACCCTTGTGTACTCTTCAACGGCCAAGTCACATAACATTAACTATAATAATAAATAAATCGCAGTAAGGATCCTTAGACTTGGCACGACTTTGTCTAGATTTCATTACTTTTTAGAGATAAACAAGCAGCTCCATCGAGACTTCGCTAGTTTTTTACAGAATATTTTTGGTGGGATTTCAAATCTTTTTGTAGAAACGTAGGAATATTGATTTATTTTACTAGATTTTAGTATAATTTGTTTATTTAATTTGTGTAATGTTCGAGTAGAATAAAGTTAATTGTTCGACTATTTCTTCTTGTAAACTTGTAAGTATAAGTATAAAAGCCAGTCCAGTCTTATCCAGAGTTTTCCTTCAATTTTATTTATATGCGTATTAAAAGCAGAAGGGGAGGCATTCGCCCAGCAGTGGGACGCTACTGGCTAGATTAAATTAGAAGATGTGTCCTACTTCACTGGATTTTTGCAATGACAGTCGGTTTTTTAATGTACCAATAGTAGAAGGGGGCATTACCATATCTCTAATCAGCTGAGACCAGCTGAGGGTTCTTCATCAGATACTTCAGACATCGATTTTTGACATCAAATGAAGTGGCCCACCAAGTTGAATATTTTTTGTAAAGGCAGTATGTCGATCTCTAATAGTTTGGTTGGGCTCTTGTGTTTTCTAATAAGGGTCACCAGGTACTCCAGATCTTCCATTGTCCTAGTTTTTTCTTTACGTGGCCATTAAACCCTACCTCTGTACCAAATTTCAGCTCTCTGAGTTTATGGGAAGTACTAGTTCTATTCTGATGATCATGAGTGAGTGACTGGGTGAGTGTCATAAATGCGAAACTTTGCTTTCGTTTAACTTCGGATATAGGCCAGCCCCTAGGACTAGCAATTCAGGCGCGAGGATTCAATCAACACGATGGCAGAGGTCTATTTCAAATTAAACAGTTAAGTCTTTAAAACACAATATACTTTATTCAGAGTTTAATCTTTACACTATTATCACACGATATATTTAGAGTTCACTATAACAGGAACTCTGTCCCGACGGAGATTACTTTGCCACTCTCCAATTTATACTTTCAAAACAAATACTAATTTATTCATTACAACATTATCACACGATATATTGAGAGCTCATAGAGGAGCCCTGTCCCGAAGAGATTACATTGCCACTGACTCTCACATAAAAATATTAGCCCTTATATACAACCCAAAATTGTTTCTAGAACATTCTATGCACCTGACACCTGTGTGCCCAGCTGCATAATTTTATCAAAACATGTTGTTGTTTACTACAAATAATTCCCAGAAATATCACGCAGGTGGCTCGTTTACCGACAACGGTTAAAGTGGAGTGCTGATATAATATTAATTATTTTGTTACATACAAATTTTATCTTACATATTTACTATTCTATTTTATACAATTATAAACACAATAACAACATGACAATTTATATTATAAAAATACTTTTGTTGCCTACATTCCACCCCCTTGTGTCTACACACACACATCGGTAGGCAACACTACGACCTTTACAATCGGTCTCTTAATGCATCCATTGGACGTCTTAATACTTACAACTCTAACTTGGCCGTCTTGGCCTGGGTGAACTGCGCTTATCACGTACCTAGGCCAAGTATTACACGGTTGGCATTAATAAAATCTACACGACGCTTCCTATTCCAGGTTTCCATACTTTATGGAGTAGCATCTTAGACTCATTAGTGTACGGACACAAAAAAACTAAAATATCAAAAAAACTCATAATAAACTTTAAAAATTCGCGTTTTGTGGGAATAACCCTCCCTTGAACAATATTACTAGATAACCTTTTAAACGGTAAACCTAAGGCGAGTTCGTCGGAACCCGGGACCCATATCATACCTAAGGTCCGTTCCGATTTGTGAGATTTATCTAGCTTTAGACTATTAGGAACCACCAACTGAAGTTCCTGTCGTAGCTCCGGTGAGTTAGGTACCCACCCCCTAATAGAGAAGCCGCCTGCCGCGTGTATTGTCGACACGTCCGCGATCAAACTGCGGGCCTCTGCTACTGCTGGCACGCTATCCAAATAAATATTCATATAATGATTTTCATTAATAGCCTTCACGGCCTTGGGGTGCGATTCCGAAAACTCACTAGCATTTTTATTCAAAATATAAATCGCCGAAGTCGGCGACGTTTTCGCGCCAAAACTCATTGAGTTCACATACGTGTCGGGATCACGCGACTTATCGTTCTCCCGCCACAAAACTAATTGCGCACCTTTATTGATTTCAGTAACGCTGTCTAAATTTTCACTTAATATATTTACATTTTCGAATTGAGAATTACAATTACTTATGGGGCCGTGGATGACCCACCCTAACTTAGTGAGTGAGGCCACCGGTTGGCCAGACCTACCTCGTCGTATCTCCTGATTTACTATTAAATCGAAATGATTTTGACCGATTAAAATCATAGGCTTAGCTTCATAAACTAAACAATAATCGAAATCACGTAAATGTGCGTTTTGCTCGAATATTTCGGCAGGCGCAGTCTGAGACGGAAGATTAAGACTTTTCATCGTTCTTAAACAAATACTATGTTCGATGCCATTTGGGCCACGGATAAGTGCAGTTACCCTACATGACTCATTATCTGTAATTACATGTCCCCTGGCAGTAACAATATTCAAGGGGCACTTAGGGCCGTCAAATTTATCAACGAAACTGCTATCTATTAGCGACACAGTAGCCCCGTCGTCTAATAGCGCATAACTATCATAATACTTATTATTTATACAAATTTGCACTGGTAACACTTTTAATAAAGTTTTATTCACAAATGGCTCACCCGTAATGGTGACCGATTCGCCGCGGGGTGCGCGGGTGCGGGAACATGCAGCGCGAGCGGCGCGTGGAGCGCTCGCGCGCTCCGCGTTCGGCTCGTAGAGTTGGGCGGCCTCGCGAGCGTCAGCTGATCGGGAGGCATATATCGGCCTCTCGTAGTGCAGTAACGTGTGATGTGGGAGATCGCACTTTACACAACCGCGTTGCGTACACTTATCACTAAAATGTCCTTGCATTAAACACTTGAAACATAGTTTGTTCATTTTTATGAGCACCCATCTGTCTTTTACCGATTTGTTCGCAAAAGATTTACACACAGTTAAGTTGTGATTTTTACTATCACATACCGCGCACTTAATAACGTCGCCTGATCGCGCCTGCACAGTGGTGTGCACGCGATGTGTATCGACTTGTCGCCGGTTCGGAACACTATAGCCATATTTATGTACATTATTTACATTAATTTTTCTATGGTTGCCATCGATATTTAATGGCAAGTAGTACGACGATGCTTTCGTTATGTGACTCAAAAAATCTAATATAATATTTAAATTAGGCGATATGCGATAGTCATCAGTGCTATATTTTAGCTTCATTACATACTCGCCATACTGCGCTCTCTGGACGGGCGTGAGCTTACTCAGCAACTCTTGAGTAATCTGTGGGTTATTTATATAACCTTCGGCCTTAATATTTTTGAGAACATATACACAGTTTCTCACGACAGCCGTTATCTGGCGCAGCTCGACGCCGCTGTCGGAGACTCTAGGCAAATTGTTTATCTTTTGTATAGCACTCTGTAACAGTAGGTTAGGGTGTCCAAATTCTTCCTCTAACGCTTGAATAATATATACAGATTGAGCGCCTGTACGTAGCAGGTCCTCAACAACGTACCTGGCTTCTCCGCGCAGTGAACGTTGTATTCTCATCGTGTTTTCGTAGTCGTCGTAGTTTGACGAAGACATCTCGTACGCCCTCTTGTACGAGAGCCACTCAACCGGGTTGCCATCATACACCGGTAATTCGTAGTACTGTTTGTTCTGTTTCGTCATACTCGAAACTATGACGTCTGCCAGCCTCAGTATGCTGGAAGGCGTACAATCATCAACAGTAACACGTTCGGGGTCAACGGCCCGTCTCTCGGCCTGCGCGGCCAACGGCTGCACGGCTGTGTTGCGGGGGGCGCGGGCGACAGCGGGGTACTCCACCGCGTCCTCGCAACCAGACCTATTCGGTTGCAGCTCCCCACTGAGCCACTTATTCATCTGTTCGATATCGTACCTCTTTTCCTCCTCTTCCTGCTCCTCCTGTACCTCGCTGTCAATCTCGGCTAACTGCAATGCTAGTCTCTTCTTGATGAGCTGCCTCTTCACCTCGGCAAGCTCTTTCTGTACCTTGGCATGCTCCTCCATTAACTTGGCATGCTCCTCCATTACCTTGGCGTGCTCCTCCTCTGCCTCATACTCGGCGCGTTGTCGCCGCAGTTGAGTTTCCATCTTACTTCTCGATGAGCCCTTCGGCGAGCTGATCGAGCTAACGCGTGTAGTCGCGGCAGCGCCCGACGCGGTCGGCGCGGCGCTTACCTCGGACCGAGCCCTACTACGCGTGGTGCAACCTACTTTGCCATCTGCCATCGTGATCCGAGCTATGAAGGACCAACAATATAGGCCAGCCCCTAGGACTAGCAATTCAGGCGCGAGGATTCAATCAACACGATGGCAGAGGTCTATTTCAAATTAAACAGTTAAGTCTTTAAAACACAATATACTTTATTCAGAGTTTAATCTTTACACTATTATCACACGATATATTTAGAGTTCACTATAACAGGAACTCTGTCCCGACGGAGATTACTTTGCCACTCTCCAATTTATACTTTCAAAACAAATACTAATTTATTCATTACAACATTATCACACGATATATTGAGAGCTCATAGAGGAGCCCTGTCCCGAAGAGATTACATTGCCACTGACTCTCACATAAAAATATTAGCCCTTATATACAACCCAAAATTGTTTCTAGAACATTCTATGCACCTGACACCTGTGTGCCCAGCTGCATAATTTTATCAAAACATGTTGTTGTTTACTACAAATAATTCCCAGAAATATCACGCAGGTGGCTCGTTTACCGACAACGGTTAAAGTGGAGTGCTGATATAATATTAATTATTTTGTTACATACAAATTTTATCTTACATATTTACTATTCTATTTTATACAATTATAAACACAATAACAACATGACAATTTATATTATAAAAATACTTTTGTTGCCTACATCGGAACTAAATGACCTACAGACTTAAAATTTGGGTATTAAGTATGTGATTATACTTTACTGGATGACGAAAATTCCTGCGTTCTGGTCTTATCCAGAGGTTCTCAAATAAGGGCCTGAAAATGCGGCGAAATGGTTCCAGTAAATAATGGTACGGCAGTGTTTGCTTCGCGCTCGACTTGGCGGGGGCACTGCCGTGCCCCCAGATTAAATAGGTAGTCATAATAATTGATTTATTATGACTAAGTACACAACATTCAACGGGCCCGTAGGTAATTAGTTATATCCCCCCGATGGTTGCACGCCTTGTCGTGGCGGTGGGGCTTAGTAACCTTGGACTGGTCACCCACGGTGAAGCTAAGAGGCAACCGGGGCCGGCCTGTTTGCCGCCGGCTGGCCCGAGGAGGGCGCTCCCAGCGGGCTTAACATGCCCGCAGAGGACGCGCGTGGAGGTGGGACCGCAGAAGAAGAGGAGTGCCGGTATTACGGTGCGCCGTTCTCCCTATCTTCTGCGGCCGTGGAGGGATCGCAGGGGGAGAGGCGTGATGGTATTACGGTACGCCACTCTCCCTACCCCCTGCGAGCTGGCGGGGCCGTTCCGTCAAAACGGCGTTGGTGGGGCCGCAGAGGAAGAGGCATGTCGGTATTGCGGTGCGCCGCTTGCCCTATCCTCTGCGACCGAGGTGTGGTCGGTGGCAGAACCACAGACCTGATCTGCCACCGGGTACCAGTTTATCTGGCACCCATGGCCTCCTAGTAGCAGACTCAGGGGGAGTCTGCTACAGTACTGGTGGAGGCCGAGGAGGAAGGCGCACCTAATACCATCTGGTGCGCCCATCGTGGAGGGCCTTCGGGCTTTCGGGATGGAGCCGCTTGTGGCGGCTACCGCCGGCGGGGTCGCGGATGTGTATATCGTTCCCGTGGCCCCGTCAGAGGGCGGCGAGGAGGAAGATGGGGGGGGGTTTTTAGTGGGTATACCATGAGTCCCACATCACCACTTGGGTGCCCCCTGCGCCTGGGTGGTATGCGTAAAGCATTTTCCCCCCCGGAAAAAAAAAAAAAAAAAAAAAAAAAAGGTAATTAGTTATATAGATATCAAGTACGTATTTCTCCTCAAATTTATCGTACCGTAGTCAAATCGATAATTTAATTATATCTTGTTAAGGACACATTTACGAAAACATAAATTACGAATGGCATATCTTTAAAAATGTTTTGTGCAATAAATCGAGGTAACTAAGGCTCAACTTACACTGGCGCAGAGTCGAAGCGACGCGACGCGGACGCGTCATATTTTTTCGCCTACATGCTATTCATCTCTATTGTTCTATTATTTAAGTACAAATTTCTGCTATGTAAATAATATGGAAGCGCACGTCGACGTGCGTTGACGCGCGCATTCGCGCTTCGACGCTCGGCTGGAATCGAGTGGACTCGCGAGTCGCCGCGCGTACTCTAATATAAATTCACTTTCTTCCTCTTCTTCTTCAGCTTCTGATATTAGCGCAATCACGATAAGATCGATAACCACCATCGTATTTGACAGTTCGAGCGAGCACCATTCACGAATGTTCGAAAGTCTCTGAACTGGTTCCGGCATTCTGTGATCCGGACGGGACGGGCTTACGAGCATCGTCGCGCGCAACGCGCGTCGTCGTGCAAAACATGACGCGTCGCGTCGCTGCGACTCTGCACCAGTGTGAGTCAAGCCTAAATAAAATAAACCTTTGCCACGCATATTCACTCATTATAAGCAAATTTTGAGAAGACTATGCTTTTTTCAAATCCATTTTTTTTTTAACAAATCTTAAGGTGATCCGCTATCTTTGGGTATTTTTAAACAAATAAAATAAGCTTCATAAGAGTAGAAAAATGATCCTAAACACGACATCTTTTTGTAAATTTTGAGTGAAGAGGTTCTGGAAAATATATTTATCTGTACTAAAAAAATCACAACTTTTAAAATGTTTTTGAATCATTTTGCAGATAGATCTTAAAGAAGAAAATATATTTGTGTAAATTGTTAGTTTTGTATGATTCGGTATCATCTAGTCGCAAAATCGACCGAAAAACAGCCAATTTATGTCAAAGTTGTAAACGCGGACGGACGGAGTCACGGACAGGAACTTAAAGGAAATAAAAAAAATATCGAATGTGTAATAATTTATTTTTATTAGCTTTCTGTTAATAAATGATTTAAACAGAACATTAGTAGGTACAAATGTATCGAAAGCGAACTTCTACGCAAACATTCGTTAGGTGCAGTCAGCGGTTATATACCTCACTAGTTAGTTACATCTTATAAAAAACTAAGCAAAAATATTAATCATAATACAATTTGCCGCGACTTCGTGCGCGCAAAAGTGAATCACGCGGGGAACCGTACATTTTGCTGCAATAAACAAGAGCTAAAAACCTTCGCGGTGGTCTTCTCTATATCTGTGCCAAATTTCGTCAAAATCGGTCCAGTAGTTTCGGAGCGTACTCAATGCAAACAAACAAATCATTCCTCTATACCAGGGGTCGGCAACCTTTTGAGTCGGAAGAGTCAAAAATTACAATTTACAAAATTCCTTAGTTTTTGAAGAGCCACAATTTTTTTTCTTGCCAACAGTAAAATAATAAATAAATAAATACTAGCATAAAAAGTTTAAAAAACCTAATCTATAAGAACTGGTGAAGGTATTAAACTCTCTTGGGTCGGATGTGCATTAAAATGTACATAGAAACATCCGATTGTTATTTACGATGCGAGTGAGCGGAGCGAGTGAGCAAAAATTTTTGTCTATTTTACAGGTGAAACTTTAAACCCCGAAATACTGTATGTACACTTGGAAAAACAATAAAATCAACAGCCTAAAACAGAATGTTGGTACAAAATAATGTAGTTTATATTAAACGCTGGTGAGCGTAACAAACATAGGTACCTATTGTTTTATAACGATTTTTTTTTTCTTATTTCATTTCAGACGCCTTCGCCGCCTCTGGCTGCAGGAAAAAGCTATTTTTCCCCGCAATCAGCCAGCCAAAGTGGCTGAGAGGTAGAAATGGTGCCTTGTCCTTGTTCATCAATTCAGATATTTGAACGTTTTTTTTTTTATAGTATTAATAAAATTTGCGAATAGTACTAAAGAGCCGCATGTGGCCTGCTCTATACAATAAGTATCATTTGCGAAGACAAACTGTCGAATTCTTTTTTTCAACAACGGCTTACTTGTATACCTTCAAATACTCAGCATAATTAATACACGAGTCACGAGTCACGACACGTATTTCCCAATCGAATAGAAATACATAACATTTATTTAATCTGAATACATAACAGGGTGCTTAATGTGAGTTTTTCTTTTCGCATTCGATCGTGAGCACGTTTGGCGTTTACTAGGAATTTGTATGTGATTCTACAGCGCCACCTAGTTGTCACGTTTACAACTAGGTTCAATCACATACAAATTCTAAACGCCAAACGCGCTCACGATCGTATGTGAAAAAAAAAAACTTACACTTAGCACTCTGAGGGACAATGCTGCTAAATAAAACCTGCACTAATACAATTATTACAATCAAGTCCCGAGTCCCGACACGCTAATACTCTCAAACTTCAAAGGGTGTTTTTATGAACGTTAAACCAACGTAAAACGCGCTCTGATTGTTCGAAAGTTCGAAACGTCATAAAATCCGTTCATGATAACATGTCGCTACACTTTCAATCCAAACAAAGTAAAATGAAGTCTACTTTAAATACGAGGATTGAGGTTATGATTAAAGTTTAAACGTAATGACGTATTCACTAACAATGAAATATACGACGCTGACTGTACACACTGCCATTGACTTTGGTTTAACAAAAAATCTTACACAAGAACAATGAACATAATATTGTAACATACGCGTCAACATTGTACTTGTTTGGTAGGATGCGGAGTGAATCTACCGGCGCATTTGTATCTGTCACCGTAAAATTGTAAAAACCGTTAGATTGTAATATTACTAGGGATATTATAAAAAGTCGACAGATTGTCAAATAAACATTTCTCCTTACAATTGTACGCATTATTTTTCGTTATATTGTAATATTTACCGTGCCGATTGGTTAAACGGCAAGTGCTCCGCGCCGCCATATTTGTTTGCTTTTTCATAATAATAATTATAACGAAAATATTAAAAATTATGCGTACAATTGTAAGGAGAAATGTTTATTTGACAATCTGTCGACTTTTTATAACATCTCTAGTAATATTACAATCTAACGGTTTTTACAATCTTACGGTGACATATCCAACACATTACACACCTTACCTAGAACACTGATTAATAAATATTTTCACTTAGTATGTGAGTCCCACGTAAATTTATTTATACACAGGGTATAGTTTAGCCCGCATTTCCGAGATAAAGATAAATAATATAGTATATTACACAGTGCGCTAACATACAATCATGGAGAATAGAGGTAAGGAGAACCATCTCGAATATTAAAAAGTGTCTGTTGAAATGGAGCAAGATAAGATGGCGCTATAGTAGCGGATGGAAGAATTTCAAAAAGAGTGCCACAAAATGGCCACAAATTATTAGAGTAACTAACCAATAACTACCTTTTAAATAACTTCACTCCATCTCTTATTGCTAACTTCATATCATTTCCACCATCTACACTAGCGCTATTTCGGAGAGTTTTCGAACTATAATTTGGTCTTTACGGGTGGACACTTTTTCAAGTTATCCCCCATACAAGATGGTTCTCCTTACCTCTATTCTCCATGCATACAATACACTTGCACAAGCTGTTACAGCGCTTGGCTCACGTACATATTTGACTATAGTAACAAAGTGACAATTGTCTTGTCTTGAGTCTGTTCAAAACAAAATAGAAAACATCTATAATATTTCACATTTCACATGCTCACAATGTATTATTCTAAAACTCAAAATTAACTAATAGGCTATGCAAGTTGTAACTTTTATTTGAGAAACACGATAGATAAAAATATTATAATAAAAATATGTAATTGCAAAATAACATTTTAGTTAAACAGAAATAATATAATGTAGCCTTTAGGCCTGGTTTGTTAGGAAATACAAGGTTGCCTAGCTAACGATATAAACGTTATATTTCTAAAGTTAATACAAATTAACGAAAGTGAAATTTTTATTTCCAAATTAACAAGTTTTTTTCGCCATTAAACTTATAATACAATTATTTTATGATATCAGTAATAATTAAATTGTGTCTACATTTATTTGAGGTTAGTTTAAGTAATAGCATATTATTATGATGGAAATAAAGAAACAGATCAAAAAACAATTTTGGCTAATATTTATCTGGACTCCTAAGAGTAGGGTCGCCAACCGTCTTGTTGTCCCAGGACATGTCCTGGTTTTTACAGTGTCCTGGGCTGTCCTGGATAGTTTAAAGCAGCATCCTGAGTTTTTAAAGTGCCCCGTAAAATCATGTATTTTAAAACTCGGGCGCGACTTTTACAATTTTTCTTAGTACATAATTTATTTATGTATATTCAAATCCTGTTTTTTAAAATTAGGTGTTGGCAACCCTAATTGTCTAACCATATAAACAAATAGACAAGTTATGACTTTTTCACAATCTCTACCAACTTTTGCAATGCAACAACACTTGTAGTATTTTTTAATATCTTTATTATACTAAATAGAAAATTCCAATTTAATTACACTGCTATTGTTAGTTGATATCCGAACTATACTTATTTAACAGTATATTTTTCAAAAACAGAGTTCAAGTTGAGATGATCACATGTTACTGAGCAACCTTCAATATTATAGCTATTTATTAATAATTTATAATGACATGAAATACGTTTCTAAAGTTTATACGAAATAAATCTTGCTATATTATACTTGCAAACATAAAAATACAATACCCTCAAAGTATTTTAAAAAATGCAGTATGAAGACTATAGACACAATCACTTCCACAAATAATGAATGTTATTAGGTTACAGTATTGGCTAGCTCTGGAGTCAGTCTGGGATTAACTAAATGAACACTCGTAAAAAAGTTAATAGGTATTTTTAACATCTTCCAAATTTTAAACTGATAACAAACTAGTAAGTAAATAAAGTTATTATGATTTATAAATTAATATATAAAATTTTAAACACCTAAAAAAACTTTCATTTAATTTAAAACCTGCATCACTATGTTAATAAATCTAAGAATCCTTACTAGAATACTAAGATTTATTTTGAACAGAGCTAGCGGATAGATGCACAGAACTGAAGTTCACTTAAGCTTAGGCATTAAGGCCAGTTGTAAAAGTCAACGTGGCGGGCGCAGAGAGCGCAGCTGGCGCACACGTCGGACGTGGCACAAGGGGCGCCACGTTGCCGGTGGCGCGGCGACAGACAGCGGTGGTCAGCTGACGGCGGGCGAGGGCGCGGGCGCTCGCTCCGCCCCGCGGCCCTACACGCGCCGCCCGGGCACGCCGCCGCGTATTGACGCACCTGGATACAAACAGATGCATTCTTTTTTATTGAAAGAAAAACTTACATCTCGAACAAACAAAGAAAAATAATTACATAAGTAGATTTAAAAATTAGAGACAATTACAATTCTTCGCAAATATGGTAGTTACATAAATAGGGAAAAGACGAAAAAACAAGCTCACTTATAATCAAACAATACAAAATTTATGCAAACAGCAAACGGTTGGTACTGGTGGTGTCATGAAATGAATTGAAAAAGTCATCAGCGAGACGCTGACAAATATTTTTAGCGCTGCGCGCTGGTAGAAATGATATCAATGTCAACATGATTTTTTGTGAGTTTATTGAAGGAAGTTTACACGACCTAGGTATGAAGGAG
Organism: Glaucopsyche alexis; assembly: GCA_905404095.1. Lineage (NCBI taxonomy): Eukaryota > Metazoa > Arthropoda > Insecta > Lepidoptera > Lycaenidae > Glaucopsyche > Glaucopsyche alexis. The sequence continues at coordinate 21,045,168 of FR990049.1, read as the reverse complement.
TTAGCTCGAAATCTGGTGTGTTAAAGCGGGACGCGAAGGGTGTTAAAGTGTCGAGGATGTGTGGTGCTTGGGACTTTAAGGTTTAATTTTGCGAGGAGGGAGGATTTATCACAGTACATATTTTAGTTTGTACAGAATATGGCCGCATACGAACAGCAACTAAAATATATCTATAATATAATACAATATAATATTATGTACCTAGTTCTTTTTATTGTCTTTTTTCACTTTTAAGATAAAGATTTGGTTTTGTAACATATAAAATTCATGCAGCTATGACCGTTGGTATTTCGTATATTACTTTTAATTCTCAGACCACGAAGTATAGATAACAAGGAGTCCGAACGTAATGTTAAAATAATGGTCTCAATTACGGGGACAGATTTTTGCCGGTAGAGCGCGCGACGGTCCGACATGCACTCGTTTGAAATTACGCGGGAAGTTTAAAGTTGCTATTGACAGCTCAGGAAAGATTGAAATCTTATTATTTAAAAGTTTTAGGAAATTCTTAGAAACTGTTCTCGAAAAATAGATACCGTAGAACACGGTAATTGCTTAACGGTAATTTAAAAATAATTGTAATAAATAATAGTATTGGCAACACTCGGTATAATAGTATTGGCAACACTCGGTACTCGTCGGTCTCGCACGCCTAGCGGCAGAAAAGAGAACTAAGATCTGGTCCTATTATTGTGTACATAATTATTATTAAAAAGCCTATACCGTTCGGACTCCTGGTATCTATGCTTCATGTCTCAGACCAAGGTTACATTACTAGAGCTGTAGCAAACCGGTTGTATTCGGTACTAACGGGTGAGCCATCTAGTACCGAGTAACGAAACGTTACACACGAATACATTTCGTTTCTCGCATTTTTCGTAGTACGTGTTATAATTCAAAAAGTGGTTCAAAATACGGAAAAGTGAAAAAAATACACCTTACGCAGCTTGGTATGTAATGTATAAGTATGTTTTCTACAAATTACGAATGTTGCAACACCGCGACATCAAACTATACGCATACGCAATATGACTTGATTCGTTCTTCTAACATAGCATGTTATGAGGTATCAGAAGTAACTACTAACATAACGGTACTATAGTAACAAGTACTAATTGTTATAGTAACGAATACATACGGGTACGCTTTTTTCGTTACTTTTACACCTCTATACATAACCTACATACTTAAAATTAAAATAGATAAGGGAGGGATGTAGAAGGCAATTTAAAGATCTATGATGACAAAATTATTTCATATGCTTAGAGTATCAAAAATATGTATGTATGTGACATATAGAACTTACCTTGATTAGGATAGGGCAAGCAATTTGACTTGAGGACCTCTTCATGATTCCCATAAGCACAAAATTTGACTACTACTGTATTAGCTGATATACCAGTAATTTCAGCTTCATAAAACTGAAAAAAAATAATTTATATACAATATATTAATTTATATGATTGCAACTCTAGCTTTGATGTTGTGTTTTATTTGCAATACAGTGGGTTTAAATGTTGTTTAATTTTATTGTTATACACACTACATACTTTCTCCCTAACTAATAAAAAATATTCACAAAATGGATAACTATACAATGTTTTGTCCTTGTCGGTCAAGTGACTTTTCCAACCTATCAGACGAGGACAAAACATTGTGTAGCTTATCCATTGTGTAAATATTTTTATAAGTGGGTATGAATATAAAAATTTATAATTACATTATTATCCTCCCAGTACAGAGCAAGACACCTGTCACCGACTTTCCAGTTTATATCTGCAACACCCAGCATGGCACGAGCTTGCTCATTTACTGCTGCATTTTGGAAGCCTAGCAGAGAGCCAGATAAAAATGGTATGCCTGTACGCATTGCGTTATACTCCTGGGGTTGAGGCCTGCCTCCATAATTATATTGACGGTTGTTATATCCAGCTTGTCCTCCGCCCATATAGTTCATGTTCGGATACATACTATTTTGCTGAGGCTCCATATATCCATTCGGTTGCTGTTGAGGTCTACGTTGATACGGTTCTTGATATTTGGGCATATCATTGTTCCGCCTCAAAGGTTGACTGTCCTGGACCTGATTAGCATATGACTGTTTTGCATATGTTTCATCAGGGTGATTTTGATAGCTAATACGTCCAGGCGATACATCATTTGTAGGCCGAGGTGGACTGGAAAGTAAGTTCATGTTAGCAGTAGCATCTACTAAACTATCCATGTGGTTAACATGATTTCGATAATTTTGTTGGTGCATTTTATTATCATTCATACTATCTTTTCTCATATTTATGTCTGGGTATTGATTAAGAGGCGGGTTATGATATGAATTATTATATCCCATATTCATATTCATGCTATTAGCTTGCTGCTGTTTATTTTTTTCTTCCAATTTACGTTGAAACCGTGGTGGTTTTTCGTTTTGATTTGGATATTTTCTATCTTCTCGGTGAGAGCCATGATGGCTATCATTAGAATAATTTCCTCTATCACCTTTATGCCGTGGGCCATCATACCTTGATCCATGAGAGCGTGAATTGCCCCTGGCATTATTCCTGTCTCTATTACCATAAGATCTTTCACCTCTATCTTCAGAATTGGAACTATATTCCCTTCTTATATTTTTGTCCCTTTCTGGAACATTAGGCAATTTGTCTTCTAAAAAGTCAAAAAGAGACACTTTTCCAGATGGCTTTACAGGTATAGGATCATCATCATTAGCATCTTTGTTTCGACCTTTACGTTTTGGTTGATCAGGTTCTTTTTGTTTTTCTTTATTTCTGTTTTCTGAGTTGTCTCTCTTTTGTAATATTCTTAATGCCCGATCAACATTATTTTTAGTGTATTTTAAAGCATTCTCAGCCTGTTCTTCTGAAAATCCAGCATCAACAATTTTTTGTACATTTGCATCTAGCAAAGGTTTAGTGCCACCTCCGAAGACCTAAAAAAATGTTAATTAATGAATTAAAACAAAGTAATAGTAAATCCTTACCTACTAATCCGTGATTATGTTTACTAACAGATCTTATAGAGGTCAAAGGCTACAAATTTTATTAGCACATACATAGGATAGTCTTACTTTAAAAATACTTCATTTTCCCCCTGAAATTTTATTTTATAATATTTAGTTGATGAGACATATTGTATAACCAAAAGCATGTCTAGACCGATTCTAACAAGAATTTTAACCATACAACTCCTCATAATAAAAGAAAGAGTGCATTTGAGAAAACAGGCAATACAATATGTGGTGAAATAATTAACTGCAGATATGGACCAAATAAATCAAATCAAAGAAACTCGCACGGAGCGCACAACAAATACAAATCAACTTCAACCTTATTTGTGAACTTGCTTACTGGACCCAACAATAAAGACACAAAAGAAATAAAACTTATCTACTATCAAGTTGTAACTTTAGAAGACCTAAAAAAAGGTCAACAGTAATTCAGTGCCAGAGATGCCAACAACTTGGCCACTCGAAGAATTACTGCATGCGCCCATACCGTTGCCTAAAGTGTGCAGACTCTCATCCAACTCAGGACTGTCCTAAGAAAGATAGAAGTACTCCAGCAACACGTGCCTTGTGTCTTGGTCCGCACCCAGCTAAATACAAGGGCTGTGATGTGTATAAAGAGATAATGGCTAGAAGAACAAGTAAAGCCAGGACAGTAAACTTCCGAAATGATCAGAGGAACACCAATAAACCAGCGCAGACTGTGTCAGAAGATGGCCTAAAGGAACTAAATGATGCATCAAATATGAATGCAAAAATAACAAAAGGCAAAAAAGATATAAAACCAGAGACAAACGACACAACATTAAAAATTCCGGCAAACAAACTAGAACAATTATATCTCAAACAAACGGAATATTGCAACAAATGAGTACCTTAATGGGTCTTGTCAATACTCTGATAAAATGATTGACACTCTCAAGATAACAACTTAGACTATCTCCAAATAAACAAGTAGAAACATTTATCAAAATACTTGACCGTGATATACTATTAGCATCTAAGAGTTCTAGAGACTCATTTCACATTCAACAATAAAATATCAATTAAAATTATCACATTTAACTAACCACCCTGATGGTACCGTAGTGGAACAGCCATATTAATAAAATCTTATACCATATTAATAAGTAACCCACCATGTGATGCCACCCTTTCAAACGGAACACATACAAGCCACCACGGTCAAAATCCACACCAAAAACATAAAATAATTGAAAGACAATTTGCTAAATTCTTTGAAAAACTAGAAACTCGTTTCATAGTTGGAGGAGATTGGAATTCCAAGCATGTCATTGGGGTTCCACTCTTCAGACTGACCACCACAAGAGGTAGAGAGCAAAATTTAAAAAAAATGCCTAGACGCACATAAGTGCAATCGCCCCATTTGAACCCACACACAGGCCTACCGATCCTAACAGGTTACCAGATATTATCGACTTTTTTGTGATGAAAGGACTAGCTCGACTGTTTCATAAAGTAGAAACGTCTTGATGGATCGTCAATCCACATCCCAGTCATGATTACAGTGAGCTCATTGGTTCTGTATACCCAAAGAACCATAAAACTCTACAATAAAAAGACTGACTGGGAAGAATTTAGATACACTAAATTTAAATCACCTTAAGTCAGAAGATGATATAGAAGACTCAGTCAAAAAACTCACTGAGGTAATCCAGGAGGCCTATTGGATGAGCACCCCCCAAAGTTACAAATAATAGGTTGGGGAAAAAGTCTTTTCGCATTATAGTATGTATGAACTTGTCATAAAATATCTTGGGCTATACCAATAGGGAATATGCATAAAATATAAAAATAGCTTAAAATATAATAATATGATACTAGACAGAAAAATAAAGAAAATGGCGAGAAAATTTTCAATATCTGTTGATAAATGAGCAAGATATAAGCGGTCAAAGTTTGTAATCTATCTCTTTCTAGCAAAACGAAATTTAGTATGAACTTTCTATGAAAGTCGTGTTATGTGACGTCACGATACACGTCGGATCTCTCTGTCTAATAGACCACTTTAAACGTTCATATCTTCGTTATTTTTAATGATATCAAAAAACTGATTTTACCATACGGTTTACCAAACAAGATAGATCTATATAAATAAATAAAAAAAATACGTGCATATTCCCTATTGTATCTGGCTGATTTTGGTATCATTAAAAAGTTTGAATTTTACAGAAGACAATTCCAAATTCAAATTAGGTAAATTTGAGATTTTCATTTGTTTTTCTTATTGTTAAAATGAGTGATTCTTATGAAGATTTTCGATACATTTTAAAATTTTATTAAAAAAAAGGTAAAAATGCAACACAACCGTGAAAAAAAATTGTGATGTTTATGGACCTAATGCAGTATCTGTGAGAGTAGCGCAAATTTGGTTTAAGCGTTTTCAATCCGGAAATTTTGATATCAAAGATGCACGTCGCTCTGGTCGCCCTGTTACGGACAAAACTGTTGCCATTTTTGAAAAAGTGGAGCAAGATCGGCATATTAGTAGTTACGATGTAGCTGAAAAACTGGGGATTGACCACAAAACGGTTTTGGCGCATTTGAAAAAAGCTGGGTACACAAAAAAGCTCGATATTTGGGTGCCTCATGAGCTCACTGAAAGAAACCTAATGAACCGTGTACTCATTTGTGATTCTTTATTACGACGTAATGAAACCGAACCATTTTTGAAGAAGCTGATAACTGGTGATGAAAAGTGGATCACGTACGACAAGAACGTGCGAAAAAGATCGTGGTCAAAGGCCGGTCAGGCTTCACAGACTGTGGCGAAACCCGGGTTAACTCGCAACAAGGTGATGCTGTGTGTGTGGTGGGATTGGAAGGGCATTATTCATTATGAGCTGTTACCGCCAGGCAGGACCATCAATTCTGAACTGTACTGCGAACAACTGATGAGATTAAATCAAGAAGTTGAGAGAAAGCGGCCGGAATTAATCAACAGAAGGGGTGTGGTTTTTCACCATGATAACGCTAGACCTCACACATCTTTAGCCACTCAGAAAAAATTACGGGAGTTTGGCTGGGAGGTGTTAATGCATCCCCCGTATAGTCCTGACCTTGCACCTTCAGATTTCCACCTGTTTCGGTCGCTGCAGAATTCCTTAGGCAGTGTCAGGTTGACATCACAAGAGGACTGCCAAAACCACTTGTCGCAGTTTTTTCATCAGAAGCCCCAAAAATTTTATAGCAATGGGATCATGTACCTACCAACAAGATGGCAAAAAGTTATCGAACAAAATGGCACCTATATACTTTAGTCACTCTTAAATAAACTTTATAAAAAAACCTTTTGAATTTTTATATAAAATGCGAAGAAACTTTTTCCCCAACCTAATAATAAGCCAAGGCAAAACATGGTATCCCTCGAAATTAGACAAAAATCCTCGACAAACGAAGACTAAGAAGGATATGGCATAGTAGCCGCCACCCCAGTGACAAAACTGCCCTAATCATAGCAACTCGGGAGATTATACAGTGCATCGTCGAGGCCGAAAATGCTACCATTGAAGAACGTCTCACATCGCTTACAGCTACTGAGGCTTCAACTTACTCTCTGTGGAAGACAACCAGGTTCTCTATGAATCCAAAAACTATCAAACCACCTATGAATACAAGGCAATAAGTGGGTGAAGTCAACTCAAGAAAAGGCTAATACTTTAGAACACCTAACAAAAATATTTACACCTAATGAAGCAGATCAATCATCTTCCGAATATGATATTGACTTCACTCTTAATAATTAACCCTTGCAAATGGATCTACCACTAAAGCCAGCTACTCCAAAAGAGATCACGAGACTAATAAAAAAGATGGGAGGACAAAAAAGCACAAGGTTTTGACCTCATAGATAAAAACATCCTGATGAAGCTGCCAAAGAAGGGCTTGCTGTACCTCACAATGATCTTTAATAGTATACTAAGAGCCAGCTACTATCCTCTAATATGGAAGGTTTCCCAGATCATAGTGGTTCACAAACAGGGTAATGACAGCACAATATAACATCCTACAGACCTATGAGTTTACTGCCGGTTTTATCAAAACTTCTGGAGAAAATTATCCTAAAATGACTCGGATGCTCGAACACTTGGATTTGTGCCAAAATCTTATACCTGATCATCAGTTTGGATTTAGAGATGAACATTTTTTTTTTATTATTATCTGCAATCAGTAAATAACTATAAGCAGGTGAGATGTACTATGTCATGACAGGTAGAGTGCCTCCACCACTGTGGATAGCTACACATAGATGATCATTTTAATTTTTATTTTTTATTTTATTTTAAAAGATGTCTTTTCTCTTCAGACGCTTGTTATAACTACGACTTGTAAGACAGGAAGCCAGGACATTCGGGTGGATCTCCAATAGTTTTTTTTAGCTTTCTGTGGATGCATTTTTTGTAGCTTTCTGTGGATGCGTTTTTTGTAGCTTTCTGTGGATTTAGAGCTGAACATGCCTTCCACGAGGCGCACGAGCGTTTACAAATTAACGCTCGTGCGCCTCGATTTATTTAGTAGTTTTAAAAATTCATATAAAATTCGTCAAACTAATTTAGTTAAAAATTTAAATAGCATATTATAGATAAAAGGTTCTTATCATAATCTATGATAAAATAAGGAACAAAAGGAGCAAAATACATAAATATCATCATTTTAAATAACTATAATTCCTGATAATTTCGCATTCTTTAAATTTTATTTTTATGAGATAGAAACGTATATAAAAATAATCTGACAAATAGATAATCTAGAAGAGGATCCAACAAGTTTGTAAAGATTTTTTGTTTTTAAAAAATGTAAGCGGTTTTAGCTATTATATGTTTTGAAATTGCCCCTGAACCTAAAGTTGTAAAAACTTCTGGTTAGTTTTGTCAGTTTTATTCAAAAGTTTGAAATTATTTTAAAATAAATGATAAGTGAAAAATTAGAATACAATATTTTCTAGTGTTTTTTTACATGTAAAAATCAGAATACCAGTTTTTGTTAGATATAGACGCATTTGAAAAGTAGCGTTTTTCGTGAAATCTGAGTCTCGCGCTGATCAATGCTCTTAAGAACCTGAGAATGCACCTGAATAGCCGACTAACTTAGGAAAAGCACTTTAACTCCAAAAGGAATGAACTGAACATCCACTCAAGAGAACTCCAATGGTTGATTGGAAGAAACTCAAAACTCACTATTGACAACAAGCTGCTTATTTACAAATATATTTTAAAGTCAACCTGGAACGGTCTGCATGTGCCTCAAATATTAGCACAATTCAGCGAATGCAGAATTGCATATTAAAACAGATATAGAATAAAGATGTTCAGCACTAAATACAAAATTCTGCTAAAACCCATCCAAACCAGCTGGCTCAAATGTTACTGCACAGAGACTTAGATGCACTGGAATAAGAATATGAAACCCTAAAAAGAGTAAATACAAAACAATACTAACTTTCTTTACACCAGACAGTCTTTGAGCTTCAGCAATGGCTCCTTTGCGTTGAGCTTCAAACTCAGCATTGTCTTGCTTTGAGGCTTCTTGTAAGCTCTTAAACTGTTTATCAACAGGCAAAGCTTCCAGGCGCTGTCCGAAGGGAATCCATGGTGGTGGACCACCATCTACTTCACCACCACCTAAAAAAATTTGTACTTAATTTTAAATCTAAACATTAAATATAAATTCTGTTCAAATATTAAAATCATAGTTATAACATACAAACAACATATTTTAAAGAAGTTAGACATACATAATCTATTATCCCCCTTACTAATAAACGCTGTATAAGCTGTGAATAGTTATACAGTGTTTTGTTCCCGTCACACAAGTGACATTTTTAATTCGATAGAAGGAGACAACTGTATAACTATTACAACACTGTATAACTATTCAAAGCTTATACAGCGATTATTAGTAAGGGGGTATGTGTATTATACAGAATTATTTTTTCACCAGTACAATAAATCAACATACGTAATAGTTGTCAAATATAAAAAAATACTAGCGATTTTTGTTACTACCACTTTGGAACAAAAAAACAAAATTATCAATCCCCGAACTTATCCACTAAAGTCTAAACTAATACAAAATGTGGTTACATTACGCATCTATCTATGCTTTGTTGCCAACTCGTGTGCCGCCCGGCCGAACGCTTACCCCACCCCGCCGCACAGTGGTTCCAATTCCAAAATTCGTGGACATAGACCCCGAAGTCGGAATTTCGACTTGATTTTTTTTTCTGTGATAGAAAACAACATTTCAAACAACTTTTACTTCTGAACAATTCTTCGAAAAACTTATATTTTTCAAGATATAAAATAAAAAAAAAAAATTGTATGGAGAAAAACACATTTTATTTTTTTTCTTCAACTGCCGTAGTTTGCGGGGTGTTTTGAGGCATAGGCATATTAGATAAGGTGACAAGGAATATAAAAATAATTTTATTTGGTCTCGCAGAGTGCGGCCGCGCAAGAAAACTAAGTTAATTTTTTTTTTAATGAAAACGCTTTTTTTTACAAAAAATGAAATGTTTTTCGTAATGTTTTACTTATTTTTTGTATTTTTACTTTTAATTATATCATGTAAGAGTGAAATATCCTATAAAATACTGTAAAAATGGTTTTTGTTGAAAAATTTAATTTAATTTTATTCATTATTTTTACAAAGTTAAGACCTTTTTTAGGAATGATTTGTTACTTGGAGGACTTGTTAGCAGGATTAAACGTCTGTTTAGCTAAAGAAAATGCTATATCGTAACAAGAGGGTCTGAAATGTTAATTTTATTTTTTACATTACTTCTTAATGTTTCCTTCAGCTAAAACAGCCCTTTTGAGGGCTACAATTTTATCTAATTATTTCTTTGATCAATGTCGAGAGCAAGCGGGGCAGTTTTGACTGTGAAGCAGTTAGTTATATCTCCTATTTGTATTTGAACAAATACCCATCATCATCTATGACCGGGTATACAAACTTTGCACTATCCGGTCATAGTCGATGTTTGTTCAAAATATTTTTATTGCGGGAGTTATTACAAATAGTAGGAATTTCTAAATAGAACGTAATGTGGACCGCTAAGACCAACCTCAACTCCATTTGAGCCCCCAAAGACCCTGCTTGGACCCCCAAGACGTTTTCCCACCAACAAATCCTCTAAGTAACAAATCATTCCTAAAAAAAAGTCTTAACTTTGTAAAAAAAATGAATTAAAATAAAATTAAAATGTTCAACAAAAACCATTTTTTATAGTATTTTATGGGATATTTCACTCTTAGATGATATAATTAAAAGTAAAAATACAAAAAAGAAGTAAAACATTACGAAAAACATTTCATTCTTTGTATAAAAAGCGTTTTCATTAAAAAAAAAAAAACTTAATTTTCTTGCGCGGCCGCACTCTGCGAGACCAAATAAAATTATTTTTATATTCCTTGTCACCTTATCTAATACGCCTATACCTCAAAACACCCCGCAAACTACGGCAGTTGAAGAAAAAAAATAAAATGTGTTTTTCTCCATACAATTTTTTTTAATTTATTTTATATCTTAAAAAATATAAGTTTTTCGAAGAATTGTACAAAAGTAAAAGTTGTTTGAAATGTTGTTTTCTATCACAGAAAAAAAAATCAAGTCGAAATTCCGACTTCGGGGTCTATGTCCACGAATTTTGGAATTGGAACCACTGTGCGCCGCCCCCTACCTCATACCGCACCCGTTGACGCCTTGTAGTTAGTGCGCCCATGCGGTATTAGATTGGTTAAGGGACCGTCCATTAATCACGTGATGTTTTTAACAACTTTTTAGACCCCTCCCCTCCCCCTGGTGATACGTGGTGAGGTTTTATACTACCCCCCCTCCCCCACCTAAGATCACGTGTATTTTTTTACGTAGTAAGCAGGTCATGTTTGAAGAAAAACTTTAACTTAAAAAACAATTTAATCGAATAATTTAAGCAATTAAAAACTATACGAGTCATTTGTCTTGTAAGTATTTAAATAACACTGCGAATCTACAACCAATAATGATTTCGGTAAGCGTAGATTAGATTCGAAAATTAATACACGTGATGTCTCCTTATACCCCCTCCCCCCCTTGGTGATACTTGGTGATTTTTTTTCGGACCCCCCCTCCCCCTTTAGGCATCACATGATTAATGGACGACCCCTAAAGGATAAATTAATTGAAATGAAAAAAATAAAATATTTTTTTTTATTTGTGAATTGTTTGTGTAAATGTGAATTTATTGTACCAATGAAAAAGTATTCCTGTATATATAATTTAAAATTAGAGGTATGTGTTCCTATATTTCATTTTGCAGCTAAAACTGCATGTTGCAAGACGCATAATGTTTACTTTGTATGTCGCAATAGGTACAAGGCTATACATGGTGGTTACAAGTTGATACCTTTAGAAAACTCTAAAATAGACAACATGGTTCTGAATGATCAAGAATGTTCTATAAATTTATAGGTTGATCTAGATTGTAACCAAGTAAGTAGTGATAGATTATTATTAACATTAAAAAATAAGTTATACAATCAAAAATGACCCAGAGAAGCAGGTAAGACTGCTAGTTGTCTAATAAGAATCATAAAAAAACTATAAAAATTGCCCTGCTTACAAATTTTGTAGTATTTTATAAAAATTAATAAAACTAAGTATTACCACGAGTGTGCTTGGCAAGACTTCTGTTTAACTCCCATTTTTCAATCATATGAGCTACTTTTCCACCTAAAATGGATATTACACTCGGAGTCAACCAAATGACACCATGACACACTTCCAAATCTTCATTCTTTAGCAGAAGTTTAGTTCCTGGTGGTGTATTGATACTAATAGCTGGTATGGGACTCGTTTCCAATCCCGTACAAGTCGATTTGCCATCGTGAAGGGTCAGTTTTAGCATGCGTGGTGCTGATGTTGACTCCTCGTTAGCTTTGGGAGCTGATACATTTCTTACTTTCTGTATCTGAACGACTATAGAGTTCTCTAATTTGGTAGGATCCTTGGTAAAGTCTTCAGGAAAAGCTTGTTCTCCCACATCCCTCAGATCATACTAAAAACAAAATGGAAACATTAAACGAAATTTTTTGCAACTTTTTTGAACACCTGGCTAACGAATTCATCACTTACGTCCAAAGCTTTTTTAATAAGAACGTTAACATCTTGTATCTGGCCATTTTCGCTAATAATATCGATACCTTCATCACTCAGGTGCCTGTAAGGAAAAGATATTTTATTAGGCCACCCAACAAAAATGAAACATTGTGAAGCTTTCCGATTATGTTTCTTACCAGCCAAACTCTCTAAGACTATCTTTGAGTGACATGATTTCATTTGGAGTTTAATGCTTTCACGAATTTCTAAATTCTATTAAATCTAATAAATAAATTAAAAATCTTCTTCTTCTTCTTCTTTTGATTATGGCGGTCTCGGTGAGTTGCCAATGTCAGAGTGGCTTTATGAAGACTTTGCTCTAATTATTGCAGGTCCGGTGAAACAACAAGGGTAAAATTACATAATACTTTACAAAGCTGTTGAATCATCTAAAACAAACACAAACATACAAGTGTTAGTAGGTAATAAAACATCACAATTTTATATTGTTAGAATGAATATATGTACATAAAATTTCAATAAAAGGAGTATTTACAAAACATAACACTGATTTAAAATTTATAGGGCGAGGAATCGAGGAAGGAAGAGAGTCATAAAGGGAGGGCTGGTTTCTTGGGCAACAGAAAAAAATGTGATCTAAGGTACCCTCGTCTAGGCCACACTCACAGAGAGAATTATCCTTGACCCTGATTTTTGCAAGGAAAATGGGTGAGCAACAGTGACCAAGTCTAACTCGGCAGACTGTTGAGCACACTGGTTTACTGCACTGTAAATATTTAAAAAACCACGGTCTAACTGGTACACTACTTTGAATATCAAAGTAGTGTTTGCCTTTAATATTACTAGAACTGGCCCACTCAGTGTTCCACCTGATACTTAAGTGTTTTTTTGCAATGGGAATTAAGTCCTGGCAAAACAGTTTATACTGACTGAGTCCACCTGATGTTATGGCGTCTTTAGCATAGGCATCTACACTCTCATTTCCAGTAATTCCGCTGTGACTAGGTATCCATGCTAACACAACATGGATATTCTGGACATGGCACCTAAGGAGAAGCCGTCTTATTTCCAAAATTAATGGTAATCTAGACTTAGATCGGAACTGGTTGGCCGAAATACCCTCTAAAACGCTTCTGGAGTCCGAGAGAATAAGTGAGTTGTTAAGGCCATGAGAATCAATAAATGAGATGGCCTCAAAGATAGCGAGTGCCTCACCTGTAAATACAGATGAAGTAGGAGGCAATTTAAAATTCAAAATCACATTAACCCTCGGAATCCAGACCGCCGCTCCAACACAACCATCCGCTGTAAGTCTAGACGCATCAGTGAAAACAAGCATCCACTCCCTAAAGTGCTGATTAATGATTTGTTGAAAGTGGGTATTTGCCAGAGAGGAACCTTTATCAATGGGGAGGTTAAGAATAATGTTCGGAGAGAAGGTCAGTGCCTCATACGGGGTAGAAAAAAGAGGGTTGAGTCTGCACTGAACAATTGGACAAGGAAGATGGGTTAACTTACGGTAGCTGATCAAGAGACATGGAGGATCTTTATGTCGCCAGTAATTAGATGTTAAAATTAACTGGGACAAAGTGTGTAATTTGTCTATAAGAGGGTGGGAGGAATTCTGAAATGCCTTAAATAAAAACCTATCTGAAAGGTACTGCCGCCTGATATTAAGCGGTGGGTCGACACACTCAACCTGCAGGGCATTGGTTGGAGAAGATTTCATTGCTCCTAATATGATTCTTAAAGACTTTGATTGAATTTTGTCTAGATCTTTTAATGGAACCTTGTTACATGGTTCCAATAAAAAGGATCCATAATCAATATGACTGCGGATAAGAGCATTGTATAACAATTTTTGGGTGTATGGGTGAGAACCCCACCATACACCACTGACTGACCGTAGGACATTGATATTTTTCTCGCATTTATGCGAAATATGACTAATTTGATAGGCGCCAGTCATCCTAGAATCCAGATAGACTCCTAAAAATTTAACTCTATCCCTAACCGGGAAAACTTGCTCATCATAATGGATGGAAACATCTGGTACAATTTTGGACCGTGTAAATACTACAACGGAACTTTTTGAAACCGAAATATTTAAGCCATGTCGGTCCATCCAATCAGTCAGATAGCCAATTGCTGAGTTAAGGCGAGCGGAACATTCGGCAATATCCTTTGAGGCTATGTACATTGTCAAATCATCGGCATACTGTAAGACCTCACAAAAACTACTAATGGATAAATCTAAATCATGGGTGTAGATGTTATACAGGAGGGGGCTAAGGGGGGAACCTTGGGGAAGGCCTTTGAAAATTAATCGGGGGGGAAGGGAAAAATTTTGAGTGGAAACTATAACAGATCGACAGGAGAGGGAATTGATAATGTAATTGATCATCTTCACTGGGACACTCAGATTATACAATTTCTGCCTGAGCACCGGAAGAAGAACATTGTCGTATGCCGATGATATATCAAGGAACACACCCACCACATGCTCCGCTTTCGAAAAGGCGATGCGTATGTCAGTCACGAAGGTTCCGAGACCGTCCATAGTGCTAAAGCCTTTTCGAAAACCGAACTGTGTTTTGGATAAAATGCCCTTGCTCTCCATCAACCATTCCAGCCTATTTTTGATTAAATGTTCCAAAATTTTTGCTAAAGTAATAGAAAGAGCGATGGGCCTATAACTAGATGGGTCATTACTAAGTTTTCCCGGTTTCAGTATCGGCAGGATGATTTGTGTCCGCCATTCCTCCGGAGGAATCTCAGATTGGAAAATGCTATTAAGAACATTCAAGCATACTTCTTGAGTGATGGGGCCGCTGTTTACTATAAAGGAATATGGTAATCCATCACTGCCTGGAGCGGTATCCTTCAATGAACCTAGAACCAATCGAAATTCCTCTAGAGAAAAAGGACTATCTAAATGACTGGTAGGAAGATCAGATGAAATATAATTTTGGCACTCGTCAAAAGTTGGGACCGACGGAGGCGCCAACCTTTGAGAGAAAGCGTGTATCCACTCTGATGGGTTATTGGACGGATGGTAATCACTAACTATGGAGCCTCGGAATCTTTTAATGTTTTTCCAAATTAGTGAGGGATGGGACAAAGGCGAAAGACTCAGACAAAACTGGCGCCAACCATTTTTCTTTTTTGCGGATAGTAAAAGCCTAACCTCAGCTGCCACTTTTTTATAATTTAAATAGTTTTCTAGGGTCATAGCCCTAGAAAACAATTTTTCTGCGTCTTTGCGTCGCTTAACGGCTCCAGTGCACTCAGAGTCCCACCAGGGAGGAGAGGGAGCTTTCCGATCACCTGTATTTTTTAGTGGAATGGTCCTATCCGCAGCCAAAAGAAGGACATTTTTTAAATTTTGATATAAGGAGAGTGTGTTATTACTATTGATAGGTAGGAAGAGGTTTATTTCAGAATCCGTAATGTCAGCAAATTGAGACCAATTCGCATTAGAAATTTTGAATTTGAGCCGAGGGGAAGGGGACGTTACTGTCTGTCTAGTCTGTCTGTATGTTATTGTAGTTAGAATTGGAAAATGATCACTACCATAAGAATTAGGAAGAACTGCCCAGGAACATGAAGGAGAAAGAGAAGGAGAGCATAACGATAGATCCACCACACTTCTCGGGTTCTGCAAAGGAGAGACCCGACGCGTAGGGGATCCATCATTAAGGACTACTAGGTTAAGGTCATCGAGTATATCAATCAGGAAAGAGGAATTGGGATCATTAGAATGGGAGCCCCAAGATGTATGGTGAGTGTTGAAATCACCCAACACCACCAAAGGGGAAGGAACAGAAGAGAAAATGGCGGAAAGTTCAGAGAATATTAATGGATTAGGGTGAGGGACATACACAGACATAAAAATTGTATCTAAGACACGGACGGCTACAATATTAAAATAACTACTATGTACAGGAAGTGTATATACAGAATATGTACATTGACTGGAGACCAAAATGGCTACTCCAGCTCTGCCATCAGATCTGTCATCCCGGAAACAGGCATAACCCGGAACCCGAAAACGAGAGCCAGGTGTCAGCCATGTTTCCTGGATGGCAAGAATTGTTGGCTTATATGAATTAATTAAATAAATTATATCCTGTTTCTTATTCCTAATGCTCCGGCTGTTCCATTGTATTACGGTGTGAGCCATTATTGGGCAAAAGTTTCACGAGTTGGGTCAGGTTGGCAAGAGTTTTGTTCGGTAGGGAGTCGCTAGACCTTGAAATGAGATCAATAAAGAAGATAGTCAAGTTGTCAAGTAAGTTATCGTTCGGGGCTACTGGGGAAATTTCGTTACTAGAGGGATATGCACACCCATTAGGGGACTGAGAAGGTGGTTGCTCAGTTATATTTCTATGCACCTGGTGGTCATATCCAGGGGACATAGGAGAGATGGGGCGACGAGGAATATATACAGTTTTTCTGTAGGATGTCGTATTGGGAGAATTTGTCGGTCTGTCTGTTTGTCTTGAAATGTTGGCAGTTGCAGAAGGAGAAGTCCTGGCAGAATCAGCAAAGGATCGTCTCACATGGGGGAACCGAGCTGATGCTGCCATGTAAGAGATACTTTCCTGACTCATAACCAATTTTATCTCTTTTTGCCTAGAATATTCCGGGCAAGAGACATCATTGGCTGCGTGCGGACCACTACAGTACATACAAGTAAAAGATGTTGCAGTACACGTTGCTCCTTCGTGCTTCTGTGAACATTTATAACAGCGGGGTTGGGACCTACACTGTGCCTTAACGTGTCCAAATCGGCAACATTTATTACACTGTATAGTGGGTAATTTATATGTCTCAACGGGGAGGGAATTGTAATAGCAATAGATATGGGAAGGTAATTTTTGTCCAGTGACCGTCAGAACCACTGATTGGGTAGGTATCCAAATAGGGGAGTTTTGATCATTCATAGTCTTGCGACTCAACCTACGTGCCTTAACTACTTTGCCATAGCCTAACGGAACTTGCATATTTTCAACCAGTTCTTCCATTGACCAGTCCACAGGGACATTGCGGACAATGCCCATGCGGGAAACACTATAAGAGGGTATGGATACAGTGTATCCAGCACTTACTATTGCAGGCAGGTCAATGAAAGAGTTGGCGTGCTCTGGAGATTTAAATTCGATCGAGACACGATTACGGCCTATCTTCTTAATCCCGTCCATTTTAATATTCTTTACATTATTTTTAAATACAAACTGTCCAAACTGAATAGGATTAAGGACAGGACCGCTATCGGTCTCAGGTCTTGAAACATGTACTATATAAGGTGCTGCATCGTCAGAACCATAAACTTTTTTATTTGCAAAATCTGGGTTAACATAATGCAGTTGGATTGAAGGTACCGCGTGTGCACTATTAGTAATCTTTTTTGCCAAAGGCTCATTTTTATCTTGAATAGTCCGTTTTCTATTAGCAGTACCTCCTCCTGGGTCCGGGGGATCGGTATCAATTTCCATTTCCGACCGCGAAAAGAAACGAGTTACCGGCTTAACCTACAAACAAAAACTTACAAAAACTAAATACTTACGACAGGACAAACACAAATTAAACTACACACCACCAAATATAGATAAGATAACTCAACAGATACTTGAAAACTTTCACAATTCCTTAATTAACACCTCCAAAACTAAAAAACAAGAAAACACGCTTGTTGACAGCACTAAACCAAAGAGCAAAGTCCAAAATTAAAAATCCTTTCCGACACACCGTGCCTATTTCCGAGATGTCAAAGTAGACTTTCTTTTTTTATGCAACAACTTAGGAGTTGGGGCCTAGGCATTGATTTAAACCTATTCAAATAATTTCAAAGTTGGGTCAGTCCACGGAATATTATAAGTCAATGGGCCTGGGTCAAATTATTAAAGTCTACAGCCCAAATAGTGTGCTAAATACGCACAATATACCTATTGGTAGAAAAACTATTGCATTTTCGTTGACGTGCACAAGTGTAGGCAAGTGCTACAACTTCAAAAAGCGTGCTATTTTGTGCTCAACTCCCTAAATTTTTAGGATTCCTAGGCTAGGAACCCCGTTAGGGTATATAATTATGTTCTGTGCTAGTTACTTTCAGTAAAGCTTCTACCACTTTACTGAATAGACTGACTTGATTCATTGACAGCCCTGACTATTTAATTGGACTTTGTCTAGACTTTGGACTTGACGATTTAGAATTAATATAGTGTTGAAAATTTAAACGAAAATTCTATATTTCCCGCCTTTTTAACTTTACACTGGCAAATGGTTAAGACGACGCCATTTAATTAAAATGAAAAAAAAATTGACAGTGTTGAAAAAAAAACAATAGGTCATTAGGTCATTAGCCTTTTCTTTATAGCTAGATTTCAATAATCTTATAAAACTTATTGATAACACTCGTTAGTTTCCTATTTCATGGTTCTCTTCATTTTAATGTAGATAATATAAGTTTTCTGAAGAGCCACTTATTTTCCAGTCACCCATACAAACTAAAACATATCTGCTTCAGTTAACTTCTACCGATATTATTTATTACATTTCTAAACTCCCAGAAAATGTCATCGGTAAGTATTTACCCATTTAGTAAGTGCTCTTGCCAACCAATTATATAAATCATTTATTTCTAGTCTGTCAAAAACTATCTTCTAATATCAGTGCATCAGTTGGTTCTCTTTGAATCCAAGTAATTGATTCCTACTGAATTCTATTCGCGTTAGAATACGTACATATCAAAATTGACTAATGTCGCTTAAGCTATGTTCGTAAGTAGTAGTAAGGAATTTTGACATATTTTGTATGTATTCGCTATTGTAAAGGCGTGTCTCCTGTTCGAAACATTACACAGAAAACATGAAACAAAAACATTTGTTTCCATACACAAGCTGTCTCCAGCTACAGAAAATGTTTTTGGTCGAAACAAAACATTTTGTCCAGACACGATCTAAGTTCCGACGAGGAAGACGTATTAGCGCTCGCAGTTTTAGTGATTGTAGGTGTAGAATCTAGGAGAAAAGAGGGGTTCTGAAAAGGCCACTTTAGGTGTTTCATAAAAGTATTTTTTTCAACTCATAAATATGTGCGCCATTTTACGCATTTCTATTGAAAACTGACAAAATTGGCGTTTTTTAATTAAGTCAGGCCATATATTATGAGCGATCACAAAAACAAACACAAAAAACACAACAAGCAAAACTATAACCCTAAAAAACCTGTACCTAGGTGTAATGTGAACGATGTGAACACTAGATAAAAAATAAAACATTTCTTCCCCTCTCTACCCGCGTGGGAATGTTTTCCGTCCGTCTCCGAAAACAAAAACATTGTCTATTCCTAGAGAAATGTGTATAGCCACTCCCCAATGTTTCATATTTTCTGTGTAATGTTTCGAACAGGAGACACGCCTTAACACAAACATACTATAGTGTAAATGCTTTGTCTTTAGATTTACATCATTTTCTACCAAGTAGTATGTATTCTATACTAAGCATAAGTTGCATACTAAAACACCCTATTTTTACTTACAGACACACATATTTAAAGTCGAAATGACATGTGAAGGATGCTCAGGTGCAGTTGAAAGAGTTTTAAATAGGCTTAAAGGACAAGGTGTTGAAAACGTGGCTATAAGTCTGCCAGAGCAAAAGGTTACAGTGACAGCAACTTTAAGTGCAGAACAATTACTAGAAGTAATTAAAAAAACAGGCAAGAAAACGACATATGAAGGTGTCCAATAAAATAAAGAAGTTTTGAGCTATTATATCTGTAAAATTTTATTTTTTCTGTTATCTTCAATTAAGTACAATGCAGTAAAAGTATTTCTGCAATGTCAGAATGAAACTTTAAAAGTTTTCAATGAGTATTTAATGCATTAAATTGTACAGTATTTTAATTAATGTTATCATCTATTTATGTATCCAATAATGAAAATATATAATTTTATAAATAAAACATTTAAACTTCTGCTTTTAAATTAAATAATATGTCCTACAAAATAACATCACAAAGACAAGTGATCAGTTTTTCTCAATGACTTCTTCAATTGTGTTAAGTCTCAAGTCTACCAAATCAACAGCTTCATGCAGAGCATTCAAGTGATCAACAATAGCGCTAACTGTTGGTAAAACGTCTGCACACTCACACTCTAAATTATTCTTAAAACTGTTTTTCCTCTTTTTTATGTCCGGTTCATTTATTACATTCTGAGCAACTATTTTGAAACCACTGTTTAGTGGAAAACATCTCTTTCTGCCCACCCATTCAATTGTCCCACTCGTGTAGCATATGTCAGTTTCTCCAAGCTTAATCATTCCAAAAAGTTCCTTCTCATCCTTGTCAATAGTTTTATGAACTAACGCTGGGACTGTAAACTGCAAAGGGCTTGGTGGGATGCGCGGGATGTGACTGATATCACCCACATTGTTAGAAGAAATGTCCTCAAAAGTGTGCGGGTTCTGCTCTGTGAAAGTTTTCGTGACATTGATCGGTGTTGATGTTCTCATAACATTACTTCTATTTCTTGTATGGTTTTGAATTTCTACATCATCAGACAATCCCACACTTGGACTTAGTGGTTCATCAACATAATCAAATGTTACTGTTGGATATTTTGAGCTGTGATAACATTGGTACCAAGCCTTCACACCCTGGTTGAATTAATTAAATTAGTTTTCTTATGTATCTGTTTGCATAGCTTTAAGAACCGAGTTTGCAAAATGACATTTCTCACGAAATTGTATTTTTTCTAAAGCTATGGTATATTTTTCTGTTACACTTTTGCTAGCCTGAATAATAAATATATCTGATTAGATAATAAATATTTTGGTTTAAAACATAATTTACTCTACATAATTCTAATTATATTTTTTTCCTTATAAGCTGGCTCTTTACTTTTGGTTTGACAGATTTTCCTGATGTTTTAGTTTCATGTGCATTCTCATTTACATTTTCTTTCAGTTCATCTGCTAAATCAGTAAAGTTAGTTTTCCATATGAAAACCTGCAACAAACAAGTTAGATCATTTAGATCACACAATTCTTTCAGATTTTTATATCATACAAAAAATAAAATGACATAAAGAAGAACATACTATTACATTAATTACATAAATAAGAACATAATAGGTTGGGGAAAAAGTCTTTTCGCATTATAGTATGTATGAACTTATAAAATATCTTGGGCTATACCAATTGTATCTGGCTGATTTTGGTATCATTAAAAAGTTTTAATTTTACAGAAGACAATTCCAAATTCAAATTAGGTAAATTTGAGATTTTCATTTGTTTTTCTTATTGTTAAAATGAGTGATTCTTATGAAGAAATTCGATACATTTTAAAATTTTATTACAAAAAAGGTAAAAATGCAACACAAGCCGCGAAAAAAATTTGTGATGTTTATGGACCTAATGCAGTATCTGTGAGAGTAGCGCAAATTTGGTTTAAGCGTTTTCAATCCGGAAATTTTGATATCAAAGATGCACGTCGCTCTGGTCGCCCTGTTACGGACAAAACTGTTGCCATTTTTGAAAAAGTGGAGCAAGATCGGCATATTAGTAGTTACGATGTAGCTAAAGAACTGGGGATTGACCACAAAACGGACACAAAAAAGCTCGATATTTGGGTGCCTCATGAGCTCACTGAAAGAAACCTAATGAACCGTGTACTCATTTGTGATTCTTTATTGCGACGTAATGAAACCGAACCATTTTTAAAGCTGATAACTGGTGATGAAAAGTGGATCACGTACGACAAGAACGTGCGAAAAAGATCGTGGTCAAAGGCCGGTCAGGCTTCACAGACTGTGGCGAAACCCGGGTTAACTCGTAACAAGGTGATGCTGTGTGTGTGGTGGGATTGGAAGGGCATTATTCATTATGAGCTGTTACCGCCAGGCAGGACCATCAATTCTGAACTGTACTGCGAACAACTGATGAGATTAAAGCAAGAAGTTGAGAGAAAGCGGCCGGAATTAATCAACAGAAGGGGTGTGGTTTTTCACCATGATAACGCTAGACCTCACACATCTTTAGCCACTCAGAAAAAATTACGGGAGTTTGGCTGGGAGGTGTTAATGCATCCGCCGTATAGTCCTGACCTTGCACCTTCAGATTTCCACCTGTTTCGGTCGCTGCAGAATTCCTTAGGCAGTGTCAGGTTGACATCACAAGAGGACTGCCAAAACCACTTGTCGCAGTTTTTTCATCAGAAGCCCCAAAAATTTTATAGCAATGGGATCATGTACCTACCAACAAGATGGCAAAAAGTTATCGAACAAAATGGCACCTATATACTTTAGTCACTTGTAAATAAACTTTATAAAAAAACCTTTTAAATTTTTATATAAAATGCGAAGAAACTTTCTCCCCAACCTAATACTAGCAATTAAAACTTGGGGAATACAAACCAGTTTATCATCACCAGCAGAAGCGAACCCACTACCACTTGGTGAAAAGCTGACACTGTTGACAGACCCCTCGTGGCCACTCAGTGTGAATATAGGATGTCCTTCCAACAGATCCAATATCTAAAAACATTATTTCTCCAAATATCATAATGTTTGTAATATTTTTTTTTTTAGAATGGGATTAATTTATATGTTTACATAAGTACTGTATTAATAAAAAATACGAAGTTTATTCTTCAGATTAATATAAAAAGAACAAAATGACTATCATGTACTGATTTGGAAAAATTCTCACAAATAAATTTATATTACAATAGTTATTGGGTACATACAGTTAGTTTTTAATTATGTATGTAGAGATCGTCTAAGCTGAAATGACGCGCCCCACCTCCACATTTACTCACACAAGCAAATTTCAAAATACACATAAAATGCAATTATTATTGGTCGTTCAGTTGCCAGTTATCAAACGTAGGAAGCACGCATCATTCTCGGATTTGTTGTCCAACTAGTTTAGTAGATCGTGAACTTGCGACAGGAGAGGACGTCTTGTTCTATACAATGTGACGGCGCTGCTCCATAGAGCGAGCGTTGTCGGATTTATCACCCGACTAGTCGGCCGTCATGTGCACATACAAATCATACTTCAGCGAATAATGACACTCCCACACAGGTGCAGTGCCGTTATTAATATTCGCACTCACACTTATAAATAAAGTAATTAAGTAGTGGGGCGCGTCATTTTAGTTTAGACAATCTCTACTATTATTTATTTTGAATATAAAATAACATTATTACATACCCTCATTTTTCCATCTTTACTAGATGTTAGAATATAACTTCCACTGGGATGGAATGTTAGTTGTGTTACAGCATCATCATGGACACTGGAACAAATTGTTATGAACAAGATTTTACATTAATTTTATAATAAAACCAATAAAACTGTTTCAAAACCAATATTAATTTATAATAGAATTTAGAAAGTAGACTATTATAGATTAAAGAGTAGAGACTGTTTTATATTGAATATATAAGGCTTCGTGAAATCAACTACAGATATTTTGGGTATATGATCTACTGCTTGTTATAAAGATGTTTAGGCAAAAAAATATTGTCATTCTCAGAGTAAAAAAATCACCTCATGTATGGGAGACTCGCCGCTCAATGCAAATTCCCCCATATAAAGGAAGATTTTTTCGAGTATGACAATAATTATTTTTCTGCTAAAAACGTCTATACATAAGCGTTAGATCATATGAACAAAATATCTGTATTTTACCGAACCTTATATAATTTCTTTAGATGTAAAAAAGTACCTATAATATTGGACTAAATTATGTGTCCTGACATCATAGAGCTTGACATTCCCATGGGATGTACCAACAGCCACATAACAGCTGGAAGGGTGCCAAGACAAATAATGGCCGTATCCTTTTTGATCTTTAAATGTATGTAAACAATCTCCAGTCTCGGGATTCCATATCCTCGTAGTTTTGTCATCAGAACATGACGCTATTAGTGTCCCATCTGGAGACATGTTTGCCCTTCTCACCCAATTTGTGTGACCTACAAATGATGCTATGAACTTGTGTTTGTAACTGGACCATAATTTTATTATTTTGTCATCTGAAGCAGTAAGGATCTAAAATATTAGTAAACAAACAAGTTATTTAAATTGTCTGCGACACCAGTTATGATAAGGTAGTGTTAATAGTAATCACCTTAGACCCATCAGGACTGAATTGAACGGACCTCACTGTTTGTGAATGTGCTTTAAAAACACCAGTACTTCCTGTCACTGTTGGTACCCACAGTCTAACAGTTTTGTCCCGAGATGCTGAAGCCATGTACTTTCCAGAAGGTGAGAACGTCACATCCATTACAGCTTCACTGTGTCCTTGAAACCTATAGCTTCGCATATTGCCTCGTAAGTCCCATAACTAAAAGGTAACATATAATTCTAGATATACTTTATCAAAGCAGATTTCATTTACTAATGCTTAGTTTTAAGAATTACCAAAACACTGTTGTCCAATGAACTGCTGGCTAATTGCAGTTCATTTGGATTATAAAATAGTGCTGTAATGCTATTACGATGACCCTTTAATTGTTTTTCTAGTGATGGTTCTAAGGAAGTGTTTTTTAGCTCCATTTGAACGGTGCACAGAACAATATTGGGTGTATTTATAACCAGAAACTTGAATCTACCGATCTTTCTAGTTTGTTATTTAGAAACATAAATATTATTTAGCATTGAAAGTTTGAAAAATTCAAAATGTTTGTCGTTTGGTTCCATTGAGATATATACATGGAGGGGTATATATACATACTTATAGTTCTATACATACTAGCGCTTATACAAATATGATGGAAATATGAGACAGACGGTGAAATATCATTTGGTCTCTTTCTATCTAATGCAATAATTTTCATGTTAGAAGAAACAGCAATATTTTTGTTTTTGCTCATTTTAGAAACATTAGACTTCAAAACTTTGACAATTAACGAAATGTGGAACGATCCGCCATTATTTGCTTATTAACTGTCAATTAACTGTGGTAGGTCTCCTGTCAAAAGGTTGTTTATGTTTTGTTTAATTATGAATTTCCAAGAGATTATAAGGACTTATTCTTTAAAATTTTATTTGAATGTTGTAAAAGTGATAATTAAGATGCCTAAACGTTATATTGCAAGGTGCAATGCATTAAAGAGTATAAATCAACCTCAATTGTATTTACGCAGGTTAGTGCCGGTTTTATGCAATACTATAAACATTTCATGAAATAATTGCGTTGCAATTTGATTTTTTCATTTATTATATTCATATCCACTTAAATTTCATTAGAACAGTCCTTTAAATTGCATTTTAAGTCATTAGATTTATTTACGTAATTGAAAAGTGTTGTACCTACCTACCGTTTGTAATAGTTATCGATAAAGGTACAAATAATAATTACATCGATAAAAACATAATAATTACATTTGTGTTATGTCGCAAAAAGCAATCTGAATGTATTCGATGTGGTTTTAAAAATATAAGTTTGATAGCTTTTAATAATATTGTTGTGACCAAAATTATTTGACAAATGATAAAACTAATAATACTTGTTTTTTATAGGTTTCCGACAGGGCAGGATAGCTCCTGACGTCACAGCTTGTTAGAGAGAGAACGTAAATTGGCCAATACTTGTGAAGAAACGAGACAAAAATGTTATGTTTTGTCCCTTTCGCTGTAACCGGGTTTTTGGCACAAAGCTGTCAAATTTGACACTCTTGTGCCAAACAAATAACAGCTGTGAAGAGTGAGGTTTCGTATTATTTGAAATCTTTTGTTTTTTGGTGTGTTTTATGTTATATACTCTTTTGAGATAGAGACTCCATGTATTTTAAAGTATTTTAACAATGGGTGGATGCAGTATTTTGAGGTGCAAAAGTCGCAGCGAAGGAAAATGTGCTGCCGTAACTTTTCACTCGTAAGTAGCTATAGCTCGTGTTTTTTTTAGTTTGTGATTGCATATTATTTAAGAATGATGATATATGGACGTAAATACAATCATATTTTCTATAGAAAGTGAGATGAAATCTGTATTTTTTACATAATTCGTAACTTATTCTAAAAATATATTTGTCTTAGTGTTGCTATTTAATTTAGTACCAAAATATACTGACTAAAGTTCTTTCGGTAAAAATTTAGTATAATGTCCCACGATCCCACGATTTGTGGAGGAGGAGGTTAAGAGGGGAGGGGAGGGGGAAGGTTGAACCCCCACTCTCCCCATCAGGAAACCCACAGTTACTGAGATATTAGTGGTTGAAGTTTTTAGTTGGGAGTAATAAGGCGACAGCTAACCCTTACCTCCACAAACCTCACTAAACATAAATTTTGGATACATACCTAATCAATTCAAATAGAAAATAATCTTAAATTAATTGCTCGTTCACTTTAACTTAAATAATCTATTATAATATAGTAATCAATTCGGTTTTACTTTTAGGTCGGTCCACAACAGACGCAGGTATTAGTCTTCTATGCAGTATATTTGGGGCCTGAGAGGGATCACATGATGCACTTGGTGTCTTTTGTGATCTATCCAAGGCTTTCGACTGTGTCGAGCACGCTACGTTGGCCAGAAAATTATAAAGGGACACGGCACTTAAACTTTTAAGTTCTTGTCTTAAAATTAGAACGCAGAGAGTAGAAGTAAATTCTACAAGGTCTACTGGGACCAAAATAGGACTAGATGTGCCACAAATTTAAAAAAGTTATTTCATTAATGATTTTATTAACGATTGCACACCTTAGGAATAAGATAGACCCTTGCAAAGTTGCTTCCATGTAATTAAGTTATCTTGACTTTTGCTATATTATATGTCACCGTAAAATTGTAAAAACCGTTAGATTATAAAATAACTAACTAGATGGTAAAAATATGTCGAAAGATTAAAAACTATATACCTATTTATAATCTAACGAAAAACAATGTGTTAAATTATAGACAGAGTATTCGCGTCGGTAGTCAATCAGCATTTTATAATTTTACTAGTTTTATTACAATCTAAAGGTTTTTGCAATTTTACGGTGACATATAGATTAAGTTACTACATTGTAAAAATATTTTTGCTAAAAAGTGGCCCCGTGCGAGTTTCTTACGCTGGTTCTTCTCGACGGGCTAGTTTCTTTTATATGTATTTTAACTGTAATTTTTTAAATGTGTTGAAGTGAATGAAGAATGTTTGAAACATCTACTTAAATAAAAAACTATTTACTTTTTTGATATTGTTTAATTTTTAATATAATTTCATTTTATTGTTTAATTTTTATATTAAGAGAAATACCTACCCTACCTAACAGTATTAATAGTAAGACTTTTTGGTGGTTTATGCTTGGGCTACTTCAGAAAAAGTCAAAATCACCATATAAGTTTCGACGAGTTCCCTCGATTCCTCATAGATCCCATCATCAGGTCACCACTTTTTACACCCATAGGAACCCTTTACATAAAAAAAAACAATTCGAAAATTGGCCCACAGACAGCGGAATTATCGTTAATTTTAACAAAATTACTAGGTATTTGAAGCCATTAAACCATAAAAATTGTATCTTTTTCTTTTTATTATAACCCCTAATAATAATATATAACTAGCTGTCTCGACACACGTTGTTCTGTCTTAAACATGAACTGAAATGAATAAATGACTTATAAGTAATTCATCCTACGTCCTAGTCCTACACCTACAACCTTTTTCATTATTTTTAAGTTCAAGCCTTCCCTGAACCTCCGCAATTATTTCAAAACAAAATAAAATGTGCCAAATTGATCCAG
Organism: Glaucopsyche alexis; assembly: GCA_905404095.1. Classification (NCBI taxonomy): domain Eukaryota; kingdom Metazoa; phylum Arthropoda; class Insecta; order Lepidoptera; family Lycaenidae; genus Glaucopsyche; species Glaucopsyche alexis. The sequence goes on along the minus strand of FR990049.1, from coordinate 21,017,282 downwards.
CCGTTCTCGAGTTTTGAGTCCCTTGTGAACGGGATAAAAAGTATCCTATGTCCTGCTCCTGGTTTCAAGATACCTCACCAATTTTCAGCCAAATCGGTTCAGCCGTTCATGAGTTAAAAATATTTTTACCACGTTCATAATATTTTTTAAATATATCTATTACTTTCGGTCTTGGCCTAAAGTTTACTTAATAATAGGTGTCGATCGAGACCAAAGACTTCTAATCGAGACTGAAAATCCAGGTACGATCGTACTTTAATCGCATGTTTTCTTAAAACCTCTGACTCATAAAAAATATCTAGAACAATTTAATCGCCAGTATTAAAATATTGAAATTTACTTATTTTAATAATGAGTGGTGTAAGGTAAAACTCGTTTTACGGTTCTTGTTTATTACTGACTACGACGAGAAAACTTACATGTGCATCCTAAGATCAAGACAAAAATACCACAATTGAAGGCTATGTTTGTACATGGCAACACATAGTGGGTGAGCGAGATGCACTCTAGTGGTTACAAGTGTTGCGTATCTAAGGGTTCTTAATCTTAGGTTCATTTGAATTTCTTTTTTTTTTTTTTTTTTCTTCTTTCTTTTTGGCAGCTTGACACAAGGGATGCGTATGTTGTGCCACAGACAAGTAAAAAGGTTAGGAATCGGCGGAAGGATTAAAAGGTATAAATGTACGGAATTTGGAAAAAATTAATTAAAATAGTTTAAAGAAATAAAATTCTACATAAAATAAAATTAATTACTTACATCTTAAAATATAGGAGAAAAGGAAAAATTAAATATGAATATTATTTATAGATAAGTAATTCGATAAACAATTATATACAAATTTATTATTTGAGCTAAGTAGAATATTTACAGAAGTAGGAAATGGAATAGGAATTAATGATAAGTTATGATATAGATGGGAATGATCATGGAGGGGACAAGACAAAATAATGTGGTCTAAATCGCCAACTTCTCCACAGTCGCATAAAACGTCGCTTCGTATTCCAATTCTCATAAGATGCGTTGGAATGCACAGATGACCCAATCTCATTCTAATTAATGAAGTTGTTACGTTTTTGGAAAGTAAAATTTTTGAAAACCAAGGCTTAGTTGGAATCACTGGTTGAATTTTTCGATACTGTAAATTGTAATCCTTTAGTTTGACTGCTCAAGGTCCATGACTCATTCCATGATTTCAGAAGCGAGCTCCGGGCAAGAGCAGCCAAATCATGCGCGAAATTATTATAGGGGAACACATCGCCACTGAAAACTGCATCCTTCGCCAATTTGTCGGCCAACTCATTGCCAACAATGCTACAATGGCTAGGGATCCATATAAATGTTACAGAACAACCCTTTAATTTACATTTATACAGAAGATTTCTGACCTGAATAGTGACTGGGAAACAATTTTTAGATTTGAACGGAAATTTACTAAGAGATTGTAGAGCGCTTAAAGAATCTGAAAATATTAATAGAGTAGAATATACTCAACAGCCTTAAAAAGGCCATAACATTCTCCCGTAAACACGGATGTTTCAGGAGGAAATTTCACTTATTGCACAATATTATATTGTAAGTGGAATATGCCTACTCCCACACAACTGTCTGTAGTGTTCTTAGACGCATCTGTATATATATGGTGCCATCCCACCCAATTATTTTTTGTCTTATATTTAAATATGTTGTTTGCAAAATACTTATCAGTTTTCTTTACGCCAATGTCGTATCGAATATCTGGCACAAGTGTTAACGCTTCATAAGAGGAATCAAATAGTGGGAAAGATGGAGAACGGAAAATGGGAGCATCCAGTGTTAAGAATTTACGGTAACTAGTTATAAGAGAGGGATTAGATTTATGGTACCAATATTTATTATTACTATAACAAAGATGAAATAAAATTTTAAGTTTCGGAATTAAAGGATGATTTAGGGATTGGTAACAGCGAACAAAAATTTATCTGCCAAATATTGTCGACGGAGTAGAAGAGGTGGCTCACAACATTCCAGCTGAAGAGCATTTATCGGAGATGATCTCATTGCTCCGCAAATTATACGCAAAGCTTTAGCTTGTATTTTATCTAACTTCTGTAATCCACTTAAGTTACACGGATCTAAAAGAAAAGTCCCATAATCTATTACACTTCTTATTAAAGCATTATAAATTAATTTCATTGTAAATGGGTGTGATCCCCACCAAACCAGATAGACTTCTTATCACATTTAAAAGTCGCTCACATTTTGAAGAAACGTAATCGTTGTGAGCATTACCATTTAATTTTGAATCCAAATATAGCCCTAAAAATTTCACGTTCTCTTTTACAGGAATAAGCATTCCATCATAAAAACTCGGACAGAAGAAGGCATACGCATTCTGGTAAATAAAACGATGGTGCTTTTATTGACCGACAGATCCAAACCGTTCTTGTCCATCCAAGATTTAAATTTTTCTAATGAATTGGTCAGATCTCTACATGCATTATTTATAGATTTATTACTAATTATATAAAGGACCAGGTCATCGGCGTATTGTAATATATTTATTAAATTTAAGTCTAGACATTTTTCTAAATCAGCTGTGTATATATCGTAAAGCAGGGAACTTAAAACAGATCCCTGAGGTATGCCTCTTCGTATAACTCTAGTTTCCGTAGATTTGTCTAAAAGTAAAACTATAATTCTTTCTAATAATATATTAATAGCAAAAAGTGTAAAACTTTATAAAAATAATTAATAATAGTCACAACTCGTGACAACAATTTTATTAAACTCGAAACTAAATATGGCTAAAAGTTATGAAATTAGAAACTTTACGATTTATAACAAATTAGACGCTATTGCATCTAATTATCACTTCACAAAACACTTCACAATTATCACTTTAAAATTAATACGATTCACTGGTTAGGTCCTCTCGCTTAGACCGTTCGATATTGACTGTGTAGAAATCGGCTGTGTTGAAATCGAAGAGACCTCCCTCCTCTATGAACCGAGAGTGGGGGAACTTGTCGTTCCCTGTTCAGATACCTGTTGTTGTTTATGCTGTGCTTATCGACACCTGCAATGCAGGTGTTGTTATTCAGGAACACGTGCAATGATAATAACCACACTTGTTGTTTAAAAACTCGTAAATATTGAGATCAATTTTAAATTAAACCTAATACGGCCACTCCTGACGTGTGGCTGTCCTCAGCCACTCTCTTGTTTAAACGGTTGTCATGTTGCCTCTATCTTGGTAAATGGACTACAAGATTGCATTTACTTATCGATGTAATTGACTTCTAGACTCTTATTCGGTTGTGTATTTTTAATACATTTTAATCTGCTGAAAACAAAAAGAATGTTCACAAAAATTTGATACCAAAAATTATCTTTTGTAATGTTAGAACAAGAAAACTCATAACAAAACTATAAGCTACTACGACTCCCTTTCAATTTGAATGATCAGTAGGTCGATTCTGCCAATTAAATCTGACAGTAAAACAGTTTCAATGCAGTCTTGATATGCTAAAACATCAAAATGGTATTCTTTTAAACGTCAACCCGACGTCAAACGCGCCTTGATTGGTCCAAACTCCAAAAATCAGTTTATCATATCAAGACGATTCGTCCATAATTCACTGAAAGTAAATTGGAAGTCTTCAAGTTACATACTAGAATTTTAAACGGTTTTTATTTTTACTAGACTTTATAGTTTACAGATTATTTTGTTGTTGCTTGCCTACTTTCCTCTTTAAAGTAAAGCTTTTGACCGCGCTTAACTAAATATAAGCGCAATATAAAAGTGATGTTCTTTCATTTGATCTATACTTCATGATCTGATGAGATTACCTGTAAGCAAATAATCACACCAGAGCTAACATTTAATGCTCGAATAACAGTCGTAAATATGTCGCAGAAAATCAACACTCAATACTAAATAGCAGAGCCAGTACTCAATGCTAAAAAGCAGAGCCATGCTAAATGCAAATGAGCAGAGCCAACGCTCAATGCTTAAGAGCATAGCCAACGCTCAATGCTAAAAGCAGAGCCAACGTTTGACGATAAACAGCAGAGCCAAAGCTCAATGCTAAACAGCAGAGCCAAAGCTCGATGCTTAACAGTAGAGTTAACGCACAATGCTAAGGAGCAGAGCCAACAATGCTAAATAACAAATCCAACGCTCAATGCTAAACAGCAGAGCCAACGTACAATACTAAAGAACACGAGACAACAATGTTAAAGAGCAGTGCAAATACTTGATACTAAACAGCAGAGCCAACGCTCGATACTGAAAAGTAGAGCCGACACTCAATGCATGAAATTTAACTATTGTCAGTGTTTCTAATTCATAAGAATGGTACGTTACCATTCTTCAGGTTCATCTCGTAGTGTAGTCTTGCTTAAATATGACAACACGCAGTTCATTATTATACACGGAAAAGTATACCGCCAAATCAATAAAGCTTGTGTCATATGCAATTCAGTTTATATCATTGTGGGTCAATTATTGCCAAATACACTATTTCGCTTTAAGCCACTCAATTAAACAATGTCATAACTTTTCCTGTTACTTCCCCTTGTAATTTAACCGTATTTCGTAATGGGATAGCAACAGATGCTATTTTTGATGCATAGTCATAAATGTATAACGACGGAAATATCCGACCGAAACTCACAAATGTCAGACTCCTTTGATACATAATAGGTAGGTTACCTGAAAGTCATATTAAAATTTCTTATTTATTTATGCTGCTCGGCCTAACCTGACCCTTTAAAATAGTTCTCCCTCAATATTCAAGCTGTGGCTACAAACATATATTTTTCATAATTTGATTGAAAAACCATCAGTTGCTGGAATTACCAAAACTTCATGTAAATTGATAACAGCTATGAAGCACAAATGACAGTGGAGGCTAATATTAGTACTCGGTATGTTTTCAGTAGGTTTTTACCAAACCCAAAACTACAAGAGAACAATTTTGGTAAACCATTCTCATATGCTGTCAAAGTGTTGTAAAACGAAAGTAATTCTAAAAACTTTTATCCCAAAATAGCATAATATGTGTCATTCGAAAGTTTTATGCAATTACAATTGGATACATGAATTGTCAACAGTAGGTAGTTATAAAAATTACGAAACTTGTTTGTTTTCTTTGTATATAAAAATATTGCGACCCTCTTTATTGCTGCCTTTCGAATAAAGAGTCTCACAAACTCGACACTAAACTATAGTTGATGTTCGTACCGTTAGTTAAGAAATCTTTAAACTTATTTACAACAAACATTAATTAATCGCGATCAGAACCTACAAGTTCTGTCTTTACAGAAAACCGCTTACCAGTTTATGACACAATATTATTTTCGGTGTAAAGATCTTTATTTCCCATTAAGAGACAATAGCCACTTACATGAGAAAAATAAACTTAAAAGAAAGTTTACAGTGCATTATCAGTCGGTCGATTGCGGGTACATTTAAAAACTTATAGAAGTGAGTATCTTCGCTGCGTAATGTTATTTTTACCCTTATTGGTTCTTACATAAGGCAATACGATATGATTGTCTCGTCGAGTTGTGTATGTGTTTGTTTGTTTCTTTGTTGGGAACATGAGTTGTGTGTGTATTAGTTTGAGTTTTATTTTGTATACGAGAATAGGTACATGTATGATATGTGTAAAATTGTAACAAATCTGCTGCAATTAACTTTAGGTTAATAATTTAGGCGTAGGAATGCACCACGCCACACTATACGCGATTCAACACGTCTGATTCGACTTGAAATGAACTTAATATCCAGTTGCCCTAGACCAAACACAAAATTTAATATTATGTCGTCATAGACCAAATAACACAGATTCAGTTACTAAAGAGACGCACAACAGTGCATGGATTGATACATCTACATAATATATTCCTCCTATAACATTACTCGTGTCTTGAAACTCAAAACGTTAACATCTTTGTCTTGCACATCTCGCGAAAGAAACATGATCTGTCCCGTCCGACCAGCTTTGGGCGAGAACACTGCACAATATGATCATGACTAATAATAACTCCCCACACCGATTTTGGTGATGGTGGTCGGTACCATTGAAACCAGGCCAGTTACGCAGGAGTAATTTTATAGCACTCAAGTGAGTGCGCAGTACATGAGAGCACTCTTTATTTACTGTCGTAACCCATTACGACGGACGACCGACACGACTGGCAAGAGATCAGGCGTAGGACCAACCTTTTACATGCCCATCCGACGCATGGATCGTCTTTCTTGTCAGAAAATCAGGTTATGAGCCTGCTTTGTCCTAACCAAACTTGGAAACAACATTTAATATTTTAAATCATGACTAATGCCACACCCAAAGTAGGTGTTGATACTACCACTTGATAGTCTCTCGCGTATGCTACGATCAAACGGCGTACTGTGCGTTACCCTTCTGTATCTAAACTGCAATGAATTATATACCCCTTTAGTTTTAAATAAAATAGGAAACAGCAAAGTTATTTTATGAGAGACGGGTAACTAACAGTTGCATCTCGTAATTACTAGTATCTGTTATTGTTCGCGCCTTTAGCGCGCGTTTCGCCACTCCGTGTACCTCCGCGGTACTCGAGGGGCGTGCGGGGGCCCAACTGCAACGGTGCCGACCGGCATGCGGTCGACGGCAGCCACTAGCCACTACACATACAGACTCGTCGGCAGCTGAACGAGTACACTAATATTTGTAACGCAAGAATAAACGTCTAATTACAGTCCGCTTTTCATTGATGAATCCCATAGGAGCAAAACTTTGCGTCCTCAACAATTATGCTCAATTTTATAATTGCATATCAAATATTACCAAATTGATTTTTAATTTCAAAGGAACACCTAACATCATCTGCTATACACATTTTAAATAAGTGTTCATAACGTTACACTAAATTCCCGCAAAATGGAATATCAGTGAACAAAACTTAAAATTTTCGATTCTAGCTATGACATGTAAGTATCCCATTTATAAATATTTCTTGTTCCCTCATCCAGTTCACTCAAAAATAGACATGAATGTAAACTAGGAACAAAACGTGAAATATAATAATCATGGTTCGATCTTACCTTACTTTACACCTTACTGTTCAAAGCACCGATGAGGTGACCCGTAAAGTCGTAAGAACTCGCCGATGAGGCACAGGGTAGCTCACACACTCGGTAGCACGGACACTCAGAGTAGCTACTTTTACCACTGACCTGGTGGTCTTTAGGAACTCATAAACTCCCTTTTTTTTTTTTGACTTCTTTTATTCCTTTTGGCCATATTTATTTTTCAGAACGTGATAGGCTGGAGCCGATCGCACTTCTGATAATAGCAAAAAGTGTAAAACTTTATAAAAATAATTAATAATAGTCACAACTCGTGACAACAATTTTATTAAACTCGAAACTAAATATGGCTAAAAGTTATGAAATTAGAAACTTTACGATTTATAACAAATTAGACGCTATTGCATCTAATTATCACTTCACAAAACACTTCACAATTATCACTTTAAAATTAATACGATTCACTGGTTAGGTCCTCTCGCTTAGACCGTTCGATATTGACTGTGTAGAAATCGGCTGTGTTGAAATCGAAGAGACCTCCCTCCTCTATGAACCGAGAGTGGGGGAACTTGTCGTTCCCTGTTCAGATACCTGTTGTTGTTTATGCTGTGCTTATCGACACCTGCAATGCAGGTGTTGTTATTCAGGAACACGTGCAATGATAATAACCACACTTGTTGTTTAAAAACTCGTAAATATTGAGATCAATTTTAAATTAAACCTAATAATATTTATAATAAAATTTACTAAAATTAACGGCACTCCTAAATGAATTAACTTTTCTTCTAAAATACTTATAATAACATTATCATATGCAGAATTTATGTCCAAAAAAGAAGCAACAATAGATTTATTCTCTGTAAAAGCTATTCGTATATCTGTGGACGATCTGTGGTTAATATGGCAATGTTGTCTATGGTCCCTCTGCCTTTGCCGTAGACAGAAAAACTAGAAGACCAAGTTAAGGTGTAACCACAGTTGAGACAGATATATTTGTCAGTAGGAATGTTGAATGTTGCCAGTGATAACAGACTTACTATTTTTTCGGGATGTTATGGAGAGTAGGTGTACTATAATCACTACGATAAGCGCAAATGAAAGGCTAAGCATATTACGATATATTCATTTTGTTTGCATTTTGACATCTTTGTACTAATATTATAAAGCTGAAGAGTTTGTTTGTTTCTTTGAACGCGCTAATCTCAGAAACTGCTGGTTCGAATTGAAAAATTATTTTTGGGTTGGATAGTCCATTTGTCGAGGAAGGCTTTAAGCTATATATACTTAATACTAGCTTTTGCCCGCGACTTCGTCCGCGTGGAACAGTTACTTTGGGATATCGCTAAAATTTACCCGCGACTTCATTTACGTAAAAGGAGAAGCGCTTGCCCTCACGATTGCCCGCCGATCGCCGTACTTTAAATAATATTGCGCGCTTTATTATTTTATTACTGCGATATCTTCTAAAGTACTCATTGAAATCAAATCATCTAAACGCCAAATTTCTTCTAAATTAAATGCTTGTAATGAATAACGTATTTACTTGGATAAGGATTAATATCATCTTTATGAAAACACCCTCACAAATAATGCTTAATTTTAGAACAAATTTGGTTAGTATAAAAAGGTTATTGTGAGCCAACCTTAAAAGATAGACATATACAGTCGCGGACTTTTTTTAGAACTTTTAAAGGGAAACAATTTTGTAATACATAATTTTAGCGAAACTTTAACCATTTCCGCAGCGTATGTAGCGAAAGCTCTTAAAAAGAAAAAAAACCGTTGCGTGCGCTACGTAAACGGTTCAAGTTACCCAAAAAATATGTATGAAAGAATTATTCCCTTTGAAATTATCTAAAAAAATGTCCGCGACAGGATATGCCTTTTAAGATTTACTCACTATAAGCTTTTTTATGGTAATCAAATTTGGTCGAAATTAATGCATCATTGCCAATTATTAGTCAGAGTTTTATCAACATAACAATATTATTCCTTATCCAAATAAATGTGTTGTTGATTGAGAGTATTTAATTGTGAACAAAATTGTCATTGACATCACATTTCAATTAACATCTTAGAAGATACTACAATTTTAAAATAACTCCGCATCAACAATCACACGCGCTGTGCTGGCCGACGGGTGAGGGGAAGGCGGTGCTTGCTAGACTTGCTACGCAGAAGTACTCTAAAATATATTCTTTTAAAAACTTCTTAATCGCGATCATAATAACAGAAATTGACGCGGACGAAGTCGCGGGCAACAGCTAGTATTAAATAAAAAAAAACACAAGCGTAGGTATCGACATTTTAATAAAACACTATTATAGATATATAATGGTTGCTTGACAAACAGGAGATTTACAGTGTGTAATAATTTACTATTGCGTTTATGAAAACGCCTATTAGTTTGTCGGATAGCTCGAACTTTTCTTTTTAGCCTCTCAACAGTTTCTATTTTTTTCTTTAAACTTGCTTTAAGATTTTTCTTTCTTGGTGTATCTTCCTGTTCGGGCAATTGCACTTTTCTTCGGATATATTTTTTTCACCTATGTCATCTGGACAATTTGTTCTCGATGTAGATGGCAGTGGATTAATATAGATATGAGTATCAGGCGATGAAACCTAAAATATAATAAGAAATTATAAAATAGGCCAGATAAGTTATATGTCTAGGTTAAATGTGTACCAAATTTGAGCAACAAACATACTGCACATCAATATAAATCTGACAAACAAAGCAAATTTTATTAGGAGAATAATACCTTGATAGACTTTTCTGGCACTTGCTTCATTTAATTTGGCTTATTTTTAATTTATTTCATTTGTATTTAAATATAGGATAACTTATTATGGTTTAAATTATTTAGATACATACTTATTAGTTAGTCTAAAATCAATAAATAGTCTTTTTATAATATTTACCGCTACTGGTACTGCATCAGGATATAAGACAGTTTTCTTTTTCTTCTTTATTAGAACATTTCCTGTGATATTATTGCTGCATATTTTACAATATTTAGTGGTCCAGTCCAGTTCCAGTCTTTTCTTCCAGTTACTTCAATACATTTTAACCGTAAATCCGGATCTTCTGAAAAACTAATAAAAACTTTGATTATTATGGATATTTAGCCATCCCATCAAAAAAAGTTAGCTGAACTTAATATAGGTATTCAAATGTTTAAGCTTAAGCCACGTTGACACGATCCAAGTATGCTTTGACCAAGCGCACTTTGACATCTAGTTGGACTAATTTCCAAAAACTAATACAAATAGTAAATATAATCTATATCTATACTCTATAAATAATATTATTATTTTATTATATTTTTATATTATATTATAATTAACATTATTATTTTTACTTTAGTTTTATAAAATAAAAAAAATATTTATATTATAAAGAGATAAAGTTTGTGAGTTTGTGACGTTGTAGTGGGTAATCTTTGAATCTACTAAACCGATTTTGAAAATTCTTTCACTGATAGAAAGTCACGTTATTTGTGGGTGACATAGGCTATACATACCTTTACAATACGTCAAACCCTATACGTGGTTTATAGGAAACAGATTCGTAATTCGTTCGATGCTACCCTGTATTTACCGATGATTTTTGCGCAAACGAAGTCAGGGCAATAGCTACAGTACTACATATAGTACAAGTACGCTTTGGTGCGTGTAAACAACCAAAAAATATTTTGGTATAAAAGTCTGATCGGGGAATACCCTTCCTGACACTGGCAACATATACGCATCGATAAACTTAGGTTATAAAATTTGCAAACGCTACTAATCCTAATATTTGGCAGGTTTTAACGGTACACAAGATTACTACATGGTGTATTTTGAATAAATAATCAGTCAGCAAATATATTTTTAATATATAATAAGAAAAAACTCAGTACTTACGCGTGGAAATACACACCGACTATTTTCTTCTCACTATCGCTTTTACAAGAAATAACACGACAGCGCACCATCGTGCAAATCTTTGCAAGTTTACTTTAATAATGTATTTCACTTCTCAGTTGTTGGATACGTTTTAAATCATAATTAACAAGGAAAGTTTGAACAACGAACTCAATCACGACACGAACTGTCAAAGTTTGTTTCGCAACTATAGTTGCTGACCTTGAAAAAACTGGTTACACGGTAAGGGACAAAAGATGGTATAGCTATGTCTCTGTCTAAAGCATACATTTTATAATTTTTGCTCTCTTTCACGTGTAAGTGAGAAAGAAAATGACACTGGGTCTATTACTTTCTCTGTCTACGGCCTTTGCGAAATCCAAATTGTGTATTTGTAGCGCGTTCCACACGGCACTTATTTTGCCCAAAACGCTACGATAATTTTTACCACAAAATGGTGTTTCTTTCAAAGAAATAGGAGTATAATAGAACTAAAACAAAAATCGAAGCCGTAGACAGCTATTTGTCTCACAAAACATCAAAGGCAAAACCAATAAGAGTGAAAGAGAAAGCCATCTATATGTCTATACGTTTTTTTCGAAGGTTGCTCCAATTTGGAGTCCAAATTGGAGTCCAATTTTAGACGTTGGAATTACGACTTTATTGCTTTAACAATAAGTGACATTTTGAATTAGTAGCAGTAGATGTGGCCTGAAGTTAGCCACTGACAGCTAATGCCATTTGTTTACGTGTGCATTATGATACAAGAAGAAGAAGAAGCAAATCATGAATTTATAGTGTGTTATTTGGTAAAAATCTCAGTTTATATTAAAAAGTCTTAATAGAAAACAAAGCTGTGCTCAAGTTAATATGGCCCGTTTGGTGGAGGGCTGTAAATCACACTCTGCGAGGAAAGAAAATCGTGAAGAAGTGATAACTTTTCACCAGTATGTTGAGAATTGTTTCAGGTTATATAAATACAAGCAATTACACTGAAGTTATTATATTCTTGTAGATAAATGTGTTTATTGTCCATTATATGCGGATTTCAACAATATAATATAATAGAAATTTTGTATAAATTTCAGAGGTTGTGTATTTACATAGTGATGTTTTGGATATCGATAAACCTTCGAAAGAGAAAATATGTTAATCTGAAAGAAAAATGTTTTGCCTACTTCATATTTACCAAACACCATACACAAATTAGTAAGATCTAAAATATAAACTAAGTGATAATATATAATATAAAATAGTGTGGTGTATTTTTTATTAAATTATAATTATTAATTAATAATTCCTGTATATTATAATGGAGTTACTGTTGTACATCATCACAAAAACATGTCACAAATTTTCAAATTTAACTTTGCTTTTTGGTTTTGCAGGGAATTAGGTGGCCTTTTGCAAAAATACTTCTTTGTACTTTTTTAATTGACCAGAAAACGGGCAGACTGATTGCCAGATGGAGAGCGATTATCGCCACCTATACATATTCGCAATAGGAGGTGTCACAAGTACGATCCCGGTCTTAAAATCCGCAACTACTCCTTGAGTACCCGGAGGCCGTGGTATTTATCTGGTCCAGGTGGACCGTTCGTGCCAAAGCATGGCTCTCCCACATAAACGGACTGCTGTGCACTGTTTTCTTCACATATTTAGCTCCATGCTGACAATCTGAGAGCTTTTTGGTGTTGTCATAACGTGTAAGCTAATAAATGATGTCCAATTGTTAATAAATAATAAATATATCTATTAAAATTTCCTGTTTTCATTTATCTTTCCACGTAGGTACCCCAACTAAAGGGAGAAATGCATAAAAAGTCTATACGTCTACTGTTTATATATTTACCAGCTGTATCCAAGGGAAAAGTATCCTATGTTTTAATCCAGAGCTTAAACTACTGCCATACCAAATTTCATTGAAATCTGGTCAATAATTTTTGCGTGAAGGAGTAACAAACATCCATCCATACATCCTCACGAACTTTCATGTTTATAATAGTAGTAGGATATAGAACTGACAAGTCGATTGGATGATAGCCTGCATAGTGTGTGGGTGTATAGTGTAGTAAGGACGAGAAATAAAAATACGTGTAGCTCGAATTAGAATATGTATTCCAATATATCAAGATAAAATTATTGACAATTATATGTCAAAGTATTAATTCACTTTTTAAACTGTTAACAATACAGAGGTTTTATTAATTGGAGTTTTGTAGATGGGTATGGTCGCCAAAAATTGTACTTATAACATTCATGACATCGTAACATACGTTACATACATGACCGAATGTTACGTACATGACCATTATAAAGCTTAGTCCATAATAATATAATCCGTCGTCGCCAAATTTCATTCATATCGGCTTAAGTAGTTTTTGCGCGAAAGAGTAACAAACCCCAAACTCAAGACCCCCTCTACCCCCATCTAGACCCTTTTAACCCCTCTAGCCCCCCTCTAGACCCGCTCTAGACCCCCCTCTAGATCCTCTCATGACTCCCCTCCAGAGCCCCCTCTTGACCCCTTCCTGACTACCCTCTAGACCCCCTCAAGACCGATGGGTCCTGGATGGATAGATGCTCCTGACTCTCCTCTAGATACCCCTCCCCTGACCCCTCTAGATCCCCTCTAACCCTCTCCCCCTCTCTAGCCTATGTAGCCTATGTCTTTTCTGATAGTATGTTCTTACCCTCTTCCAAATTTCATCAAAATCGGTTTTGACGTAGTCCTACATAAACTTTCAACCTTTATTTCAACCACTTCAACGCGAAAAAAGTCGTGATGAAAGGTAGCCTATGTCCTTTCTGAGGGTCTGTTCTAACCCTGTTCCAAATTTCATCAAAACCGGTTATGTGGTTTAGGCATGAAAGCGTAACAGATAGACATACAGAGTGACTTTCGCATATTTTATAATATTAGTAAGGATTTATCATCACCGATTTTTATTATCATTATTATTTTAAACATCACTTAAACCTTAAAAAAAAACTACCACCAGGCCCAACACATTGGCCAGGTTCAGTCAAACAAACTACCGGCCGGCGCCGCGCAGTTTAAGTTTGTTCATTATTAACATACAAAAAATAATTCTTATTGAACATTTTAGTAGGTAGGTATATAATTATATTTTCAAGTGTAGTCTCCGCCTTAGAACTGGTCATGACTGTAACGTTACACATTTCGTTACACATTGTAACATTCATGACGTAAAAAAGCGTGCGACATAACCTAAAATCCAAATATCACTTCATTCCAATCAACTACAGATTTGGATGTATATTTACCGTATTCAGTAATAATGAATCTTTTAAATCTTGTTAACAAAAAAACATAATAAGCCGTACTTACCTTTGAATCAAACACTCAATAGACACAATTTTTTAGCGACAAATCTTCAAGTGAACACAAATCTTAATTTTACTTACGCAAACAAGTATGGCCGATGTTTCTTTCTGAATGTTAGCATTTCGCTCGACAGATATGCCATATGAAAATAGCAAAAACTGCCAGATTACTCAAAGAACATAAAGAAACAAACGTTATATTCATGACGTTACACACTCATAAAAAAAGTGGACACATTTTTGAAATCGACTGAAATGGTAACTAAAGCGATATTTTTTATAAATTCGTTTAGGAAACGTAGAAAAAGTATCATAAAGCGTAATAACAATTTAAAAATATGAGAAACAAATTCAGTTTTGGAAATGTTATCAATTTTTCATACAAAAGCAGCAGTTGGACAAATTTTTTTTATATGGGAGTAAAACCAGTACTTATAGAAAAATTATATTTAAAAAATAAATGTTTAGGCATACTGCATTTCGTGGACATTTAATCTACACATAAGAAGCTCGTTATTTAGAACAATGTACAAGAACTCAAATTTATCAAAAAACTATCAAATTATTAAACAAATAAAATTGGGACAAACGAAAAATAATATTTGTACAATTTTTGCCGACCATACCCAGATACCAATACAACCCCTCAAAAATTCAATTAAGTAAATAATGCTTTAACAGTATAGGCAAACATTTAAATAAGTAACTGATAATATTTCATCTTTTAACACGATGATATTAATTTATATTTTCCATGTTGTTCCTTGAAATTAAGGAACTACAATGTCTTTATATAATTCCTCCATGGTATTTTCTGAAGATATCTAAAAGTAATTATTCTGTGGAAAATATTACATTAATTTTAGTATATTATCAGCTGTTTAGGATTTTTATCCAATCATTAAATTATCTTACATATTAAAAATTACATATAAAAATATTTGCTATAAGCAGATATGCACTAATAATACAATTTTGTTTCATGCCTATTTAAAAACCAGCATCGCAAATCTGTTTGCAACATAATGCTGAATGGGATTTGATAGAACTTCATGTAATTAGTTACTTTATATTATTGTAGGTACCTAAATATATCTTAATTATTAATTTCTTTGTTTCCTTCTATACCAATGTGCAACAACTGTTGTCATGGTTCATTCATATAAATAATATTAATTATGCTGCTAAAATATGAACTTTTAGTTTCTAGCTATTATACATAATAATATAAACATTTATGCTCTTTTATAGCTTCACAAAACTGTGTACATGCCTGGCTTATGTTTCTTAGACAAAAATATACACTTTGTTTCCGTGTATTCAATGCCATTGTACACTTAGTAACAAATAATAAAAAATATATATAAATTAACATTTTAAAATTTAATATATTTATTATAAAATATAAAGATCCATTTTCCAGAATCGATATTTACATTACTAGAATTATCAACTAAATACCTAGGTACTTATTTGTTTTATTACATATTATGGTCTACTTTGTAACGAACCAATTTGTTTTGAGTGTTTGACCATTTTTCTCTATCTAGCCAATTCATTAACGTAATTGAAATTATTATTATTATCAATGATACAGTCAATCAGGGTAACTTTGAATCATCATCGACATATTTTTTAATCAAACTTTTACTATGTTAAGAATTAGTCAAAAGAGTTTAGTTAATCTGTGCTCTCAGGTTGGTTTTCATGCTATAAAGTTATAAAACGTCTTTAAAAATGACTAATTATATTAAAAACTGGCAATTTTGTCGTGTGTCAAAGTTATCACCTAACTTGGGTAACTTTGACACAAACTAACTTTTATTTAATTTACAGCTTCAGAGTGACAATAATTTATGTTTTTGGGTATGGTCGGCAAAAATTGTACAAATATTATTTTTCGATTGTCCCAATTTTATTTGTTTAATAATTTGATAGTTTTTTGATAAATTTGAGTTCTTGTACATTGTTCTAAATAACGAGCTTCTTATGTGTAGATTAAATGTCCACGAAATGCAGTATGCCTAAACATTTATTTTTTAAATATAATTTTTCTATAAGTACTGGTTTTACTCCCATATAAAAATTTTTTGTCCAACTGCTGCTTTTGTATGAAAAATTGATAACATTTCCAAAACTGAATTTGTTTCTCGTATTTTTAAATTGTTATTACGCTTTATGATACTTTTTCTACGTTTCCTAAACGAATTTATAAAAAATATCGCTTTAGTTACCATTTCAGTCGATTTCAAAAATGTGTCCACTTTTTTAAAGAGTGTGTAACGTCATGAATATAACGTTTGTTTCTTTAAGTTCTTTGAGTAATTTGGCAGTTTTTGCTATTCTCATATGGACACACTGTCGAGCGAAATGCTAACATTCAGAAAGAAACATCGGCCATACTTGTTTGCGTAAGTAAAATTAAGATTTGTGTTCACTTGAAGATTTGTCGCTAAAAAATATTGTCTATTGAGTGTTTGATTCAAAGGTAAGTACGGCTTATTGTGTTTTTTTAATAACAAGATTTAAAAGATTCATTATTACTGAATACGGTAAATATACGTCCAAATCTGTAGTTGATTGGAATGAAGTGATATTTGGATTTTAGATTATGTCGCATGCTTTTTTACGTCATGAATGTTACAATGTGTAACGAAATGTGTAACGTTACAGTCATGACCAGTTCTAAGGCGGAGACTACACTTGAAAATATAATTATATACCTACCTACTAAAATGTTCAATAAGAAATATTTTTGTATGTTAATAATGAACAAACTCAAACTGCGCGGCGCCGGCCGGCAGTTTGTTTGACTGAACCTGGCCAATGTGTTGGGCCAGGTGGTACTTTTTTATTATGGTTTAAGTGATATTTAAAGTAATAATGATAATAAAAATCGGTGATGATAAATCCTTACTAATATTATAAAATATGCGAAAGTCACTCTGTATGTCTATCTGTTACGCTTTCACGCCTAAACCACATAACCGGTTTTGATGAAATTTGGAACAGGGTTAGAACAGACCCTCAGAAAGGACATAGGCTACCTTTCATCACGACTGTTTTCGCGTTGAAGGGGTTGAAATAAAGGTTGAAAGTTTATATTAAGGACTACGTCAAAACCGATTTTGATGAAATTTGGAAGAGGGTAAGAACATACTATCAGAAGTGACATAGGCTACATAGGCTAGAGAGGGGGAGAGGGTTAGAGGGGATCTAGAGGGGTCAGGAGAGGGGTATCTAGAGGAGAGTCAGGAGCATCCATCCATCCAGGACCCATCAGGTAGGTAGTCAGGAAGGGGTCAAGAGGGGGCTCTGGAGGGGGGTCATTAGAGGATCTAGAGGGGGGTCTAGAGCGGGTCTAGAGGGGGGGTAGAGGGGTTAAAAGGGTCTAGATGGGGGTAGAGGGGGTCTTGAGTTTGGGGTTTGTTACTCTTTCGCGCAAAAACTACTTAGGCCGATATGAATGAAATTTGGCGACGACGGATTATATTATTATGGACTAAGCTTTATAATGGTCATGTACGTAACATTCGGTCATGTATATAACGTGTGTTACGATGTCATGAATGTTATAAGTACAATTTTTGGCGACCATACCCATTTATTAAATATTGATGCAGTGGGGTCATAGACAAGTCAAAAAAAACATAAAGTTATTACATTTAAATATGTTTTTATATACCTTGATAGCAGCAAAGTTAACGAGATTTTTAAACAAAGTTTTGCACTGATTTTTACCCATTATGTTGCGCGCGGTTAAAAACAAAAGTTTTTGGTATTATCTTCTCTTGACAGCTGCTTTTTTTTTAGATTTCGTTTACGAAGTATGTTACGTACACGAATTGTTATTAAATTTTAAGCGCCAATTGTTTCCCACATAAAACAATAGAAAAGAATTTTGTGAACAAACTGTCAAAGTTACCCTCGTGATTCAAAGTTACCCTGAATGACCGTAATAATTATAGTTATTCACAGCTTAGTATTATTTAATTAGACATTTGAATAATCTATATTGAATCAGTTGCTTAAAATCTTAGGAAGTATGTATACCTATTGTAATATTCTTCCCTTTCAACTCCGCCGGTTTGTTGATTTTGGCTTATTGTGTTTCTAATTTATTGCCTATCAACTTCGCCTGTTGACCATCTTTGGTTTGTTGATTTCGGCGGGAATATTTTCAATTACAAATCTTCTGCAGTAAAACTTCTGCAGGAATAATTATTATAATACATATTAAATATTTTTCGGGTTTATACCATGTCACATCGCTTATTAGCTTTTTCTTTTCTTTTATTACTTAAATAAAATAATAAATTAATTGATTTCCATATGCTGTTGCCTCGATTTTTATTTAATTTCATACTTGACGCCCGCGCCATAGTGAATTAGGTAAACGTTAAACGTATGAATTATGCGTTTGGCCACCGCATTTTATCGGGGAACTTCAGCGATTAAACTAATTATGTTATTCCCTTACAAACATCACTGCTCATTTTTTACAGAATTTCATTATTGTAATCGACCATTAAAAATAAAACATTCATGTAGTAGCTGACAAAAAAAAATTAAAAATCAGCTTTAGAAACAACAATTATTAAGTAACAGATTATTATTATTTGTAAGTAGTACTCGGGGCTACCAGACTACACCACAAAGACATCTGCTTGTATTTTGTAATACAACATATTTTGTACATCTCATTTGAAAGCGATATTCCCAACTAGCAAAAACTTACTTTATAATTGCTATGAAAACAATATTTCTTTGCTTTACAGTAGTTCTTTAATTAACAGTCATTAAACGTATTATGGGCACAAATTATGTGTTAAATCGTAGTAGACGTTTTGTTGTTACCAATTTATCATATTATGATAAGCAATCTTTCATCTTGCCATGTAAAAATAAAAACGGATAATCTTTCTATGGACAAGGAATGTATGGCTTCCAGCGTTTACCGACAATTAAAAAATTATGATCTCAGTAATTCATACTCTGACCGTTATTTTACTTGATATCTTTATATTAAGCATTTCAGTTCTTATTTCATTTTTAGGCGTCTGATAATTTATATTATAATAAGAATTATCTGGTACAATGCTTTTATATAAAAGTAATTTTCTCTTATAGTTGAGACTATAAGATGCCTATTCAGCCATATTGAAGAAATTAGGGTTCAGTCTCCACAATCTATTGCTTAAAACCCCTTTTTTCTTGCATCATTAACAAGTAAACATAATGTTTATAGATGGATTTGTATCAAAATTGGTTTTCACCGTTTAATATCACATGTTTTTAAATCCATTTCTGGCTGAGGAAGTTACATAATGGCACAATTAAACAAATGTATAACAATACTGGTTTTTGTAGTGCACAACCACAGAACCAGCCAAAAAAAAATATTGATTATAAAAGCTATGACATATCTTGCTTTTTGCATTATGTGCATTTTATCAAACATTGCAAAGGTAAAGGTTTATAATAGTTTTTAATTGTCATATAAGGTAATATTTCTGATCTTATGAGACTTCAACTTAGTTTTGAAATGTTTGCTTCAACCATAATAGCCATAATATTATGCTTTTAAATACACTATTAATATAAATTTTAAGACCCATAATACTATTATTAGCAAAAGAATACTTATAGCATGCAATTATAAAGGGAAAATATTAAGCTATTGCTTTTATAAAATATAAACAAGAATTTTAACCCTATAATTAATCATCCTTTATATAGCATTTTTGCTTGTTGGGTTATATTATTTAAAATTCATTATAAATATTGTATTTTCTATTGTGTATTAAAAACAATTAGTATATTCCTGCTTATTGCATTCTACTATACTATATTGTATATACTAAAAATATATACAATATAGTATAGTATATACCTATGTGATACCTCGGTGCACATAATATTATAAAATCCTTTTGTGGCCCTGCGCTCCTCAGTTGGCTGGATGCACTAATAGGGCTTTGTACTTTTCCATGTAGATAGTAGATACCGATGATCCAGATTAGGGTAAAAATTGTTTTAGTTATACTTGGGAGCAAATGTATCAACAGAAGATTAACAGACGTCCTTCACATTGACAATATTATTGGTTGCTCCGGGATCTAAAACAGAATTTCTGAATATTAGTGTTAATTTGACTGTGCAACTAACATTGCTAGAACATCACACGGTACTCTCCTGATTGTTGTTGTTGACTCGAAACGAGTGATTCTGATGAGCAGTAGAGCTTTAAGCTTCTCGTTGCAAAAATTCAACTCTTGTGTTAATCCTTTCTAACGTGATTCCTTTCGATCCCAATGCTCACAAAGTATCCTTGTAATGGTAACTCCAAATTTTCGGTTGCTTTTCCACGTTATTCTCTCTGCTTGTTATTTTGGATATGGGTAGATACTGTTTTTTAAGCCACAAACTGAAAATGGTGCTGAAAGATCTTGGGCTGAAAAAAAAAAATGGTTTCCCGATTTCGGGTCTGAAAATTTTCCTTTTACTGAATTTCGAGATACGTTTTACAGAAACGTAGGGCACATAACCTGTAGTAAGGACGAGAAATAAAAATACGTGTAGCTCGAATTAGAATATGTATTCCAATATATCAAGATAAAATTATTGACAATTATATGTCAAAGTATTAATTCACTTTTTAAACTGTTAACAATACAGAGGTTTTATTAATTGGAGTTTTGTAGATACCAATATATAGTTCAAGAGACTAGCTTCCCCAACATATTTCGGTTTGTTGTAGACAATACCTACTGATCGACTGATAATAATTTATAAATCACAAAGGTGCATAGATCATTACGCATAAATCTTCCACTTTAATCATTCTATCTATTGGCTGCAAACTGCATTTTAAATTCATTTAATAGTTTAAAAGATCTAAGCAAACATAAAGCGGAATAAAAGACTTCATTTTATGCTATGAAAAGATTAACATTTTCATCCACATTTTGATTTTTATCGACACAAAATGCCGACTAGGTGTAGTGTACATTTAGACCTCTTTTATATCTTTAGATGTCTCATATTATTGATCTCATGTTGTTGTCATAGCTTGACATGTATTACTAATTTAAGTAGCATTTTATTTGAAATAAAACCAAATATTCCTTGGTTTTGTCTTTTTATTACATAACAATTTATTCCAAATAACAATAAATACCATTACAAACCTCGATGTCTACTATTGCGCAATTACTAAAGCCAGAAAAATTCGACGTC
The DNA here is from genome assembly GCA_905404095.1 of Glaucopsyche alexis. Taxonomy (NCBI): domain Eukaryota; kingdom Metazoa; phylum Arthropoda; class Insecta; order Lepidoptera; family Lycaenidae; genus Glaucopsyche; species Glaucopsyche alexis. Next base: position 20,995,731 of record FR990049.1, on the reverse strand, counting down.
GAACCTGGGTCACTGGCAGCCGAATTAAAGTACGAATACTGGAAAACAACGTTCTCAAATTATCTCAGTGAAGGGATAGGAAAAGAAACGATTTCAGAGGAAAATAAACTAAGGTTATTACAATGTGTATACGCATATCCGTGAAGCAAAAGATTATGTCTCGACCATTCAATTATTAGATAAAGTTTATCTCAAAGAAAAGAATAAGGTTCACGCCAGATACATACTTCTAAAATCTACACTTAAATCGGATGAGACCATTGCAGATTTCTTACGTACACTACACTAGGGACTTCACTGGCGGACGGGAATATATTTACATAATATGAAGTTGCTGATAAATACGAGTATGGCAACTTGTAACCAACTTCAGACAGCTGATCTGTCTGAAGTTGGTTACATATGTTCAAAACCTGTAACCGTCTACAAAAAACGAAACTAACGAACAACTAGATATCTCTTTCTTTCTCATTGGCATGTGTCATATAGGGGGATAAGGAACGATGTATAATTTTCCTCTTGCTAATAGCCTTTACTCTTTATACTCTATGGTTTCTTTAGCGAAATAACGTTAATAATGAAAATTTCGAAAATTTCGTTTTTAGCAATTTTTGTGACTAGTGGAACAACTGACAGCTGACGTTAAAAACGTCAAAAAGTGCTAATTTTAACCCAAGTACGGAGCTGGGTAAAAATATGCAAAATGGCGTGATCATTCTTAGCGTTTTTTGACAGATGACAGTTGCGTGTGGAACAGGGGTGAAAACAGTTACGAATGATCATAGTGGTGCTAAAGGAACAGAATGTGAATGAAAATAATGAAAATAACGTTTTGAACGTGCAAATGGAACGAAGCATAAATAGGAGGTTATGTTTTTCAATTTTCAACAAACCCATAGAAAAAAGTATGAACAAACCATTCCAACCTGTTTTTAGCTAAATGTTCAGCAATTTTTATTAATACGGAAGATAATATTATTGGACGATAAGATGAAACTAAAGATGGGGGCTTAGTGGGTTTTAATATAGGAATAACTTTTTGTAATCTCCATGAACTAGGTATATTACCTGTTAATAGAATTTGGTTAATTAAGCTAAGATAGTACATCAAAATATCATCATTAGCATGTTGAAAGAAAGAATATGGAATGCTATCTAGCCCGGGTGAAGAATCTTTTAAGTTTGCTACTACCCCTTTTAATTCTTCTATAGTAAAAAGCGAATTTAATTCTTGAAAGCTAGCATTTTGTACCGAAGAAGGGGGTTTATAGGAAATTGTGGGAGGAGCTAAATTATCAAGAAATTTGCAGGCCAAAGAGTCAGGTATAGGATGGAAAGGAGCTTTAAATGCAGATCTATATCGTCTAATGTTTTTCCACACTACAGTAGGGTGGACATCCGGACTTAAAGATAAACAGAAATTTCTCCAACTTAATATTTTTTTTCTCCTAAATAATTTCTTGGTATCTTTAACACAATCAAGATATAATTGGTAATTGGCTATATTTGGATTTGTATTATATTGTCGTTCACATTTATTTCTAGTTCTTATAGCAATTGTGCATTCTTGATCCCACCAAGGTGGAGATGGAGTATGTGATGAATATTTTTTTTTGAGAAAAGTTTCATCAGCTGCTTTTATAAATATAGAAGCTAAAGCCTCTGCACATACAGATGGGTTTTCAGATGTTATATTGGGAAGAAATGATAGTTGATTTGCAAGTGAATTTTTAAAATTATCCCAATCTGAATTATTGTTAAGGCGATATTTCATTGATGGCAATTGATTATGTAATCCATTTCTATTTTTCCCTGGAAATGATATGATAATAGGAAAATGATCGCTTCCGTAACTTGATTCTAAAGCATACCAGTGAAAAACAGATGAAAGATTTGGTGAACATATTGATATGTCTGGCGCACTACTGCCTTCATGAGGAGCGGTGCGACGTGTAGGATGACCAGAATTCAGAATGCACAATTTGTGATAATCTATTAAGTCTAATAATTCATAACCCCATTGATTGTCTTTGTAACTTCCCCATGACTGATGTTGTGCATTGAAATCGCCTAGTATTACCATTGGTTGAGGTAATTGACTAATAATAACTTTAATTTCAGAGAAAATACTGTATGAAGGATGAGGTATATACAGTGAAACAAAACAAATATTATTTACAGATGCAGCTATGATTGAGAAATCAGAATGATGAGAAGGAAGAGGAAAATGATGAAATGATTGATGATGTTTGATGAGCAAGGCTGTACCACCATACCCATCAGATCTATCTTCCCTAAGACATGTATAACCTGAAATCCTAAAAAGAGATTCCGGCTTAAGCCATGTCTCTTGTAAGGCAAGAATATTAGGTTTAAATTTATTAATTAGGTATATAATTTCATGTTTTTTACTTATTACACTGCGGCAATTCCATTGGATTATGTTGTCCATTATTGGATGAGGTTTTTATATTAGATTCATTATTATATAAGGCTACGTTGGATGGTGATAAACTAGATAATGTTGCTATCAAATTATTTAATGCTAAAATAGTTTCTTGAATGGAACTAACATCAAGATTAGGTACTGGATAAGCTGACCCATTATTACCTATCGGAGGATTATAATCTTTTATTAAATTACTATGAGCTTGTCTATCATATCCATTCTCTTGTCTCCGTGGAGATTTAGGTTGTTTAAACACAGTTTTCTTGTATGACCTTTGTACTGAGTTAACACTATTTTTAATATTATTATTGTTTAGAAAATTTGATTTTTGCATATTTACAGGTGATGACGAAAAATTTGAAGACATTAATACATCTGAATACAATTTGGAAATAGTGGGGTGAAGTTTAGAAGCTTCTGAATAAGACAAACAATTATTGGCCATCTACTCTTTAATGGATTTTTGGCGTTGGAATTCTGGGCACTTTTTGTCAGTTGCTATGTGTGAACCTTGGCAGATACAACAGAAAATTGACTCCTCCTCAACTGAACAACTATCTCCGGCATGCCCCTGGCCACACCTAAAACATCTAGGAGTGGATCGACATTGATTTTTTACATGTCCATATCTACAGCAGTTATAACATTGTATGGTAGGAAATATATATAAATCTACAGGAAGCGCATTGTAACACATGTACACTCTCTTTGGCAGTGTTTGACCGTCAAATGTTATCACTACAGACTCTGTATTATTAAACTGTGCTTTTCCATTTACAATTATTTTTTTCTTTAGCCTCCTAATTTTTAAAATCTCCCCACAACCAAATGGTACAGTAATTATGTCATCATCAGACCAGTCAGCTGGTATACCTCTTACTAATCCTATTCTGCTCACTTGGAAGGATGGGATAAAAGATTTGAATTGATCCGAGTTAAATTGTTGATTATTTATAAAATTGTTAGCGTCGCTATATACAGAAAAAGCTATTGATAACCTGTTTCTACCTATTTTTTTAATGCTACCATTAACAATATTCTGAATATTGTTTTTCTTTAAATAGTGGCCGAAAACTATAGGGTGAAAATTGATGTTCTCATTAGGAGATTTTATTACCTTTTGAACGTGGATAATGTAAGGAGAAGAATCTGTATCTTTATAAAGTATTCTACCAACCCGTAAATCTAAGCCTTGGTTTTTTTCGCTAGCGTTAGATAATTGTTGTGTTTCCGCTATTATATCTTGTTTAAGGACAACATTGTTTTCAGTATCGCTAAGACACATACAATTAATATCTGGTTTAGCCTTTTTTGGGTCCCTTTTAATTCTTTTCTGGCATTTCTTACAACGCTTCTTAGGAAGTGCTGGACGTTTGCGACTAGTTATTGTGCATGAGGCATCTGTGTCCATGCTCGAGTCATTCGAAATAGTAACATAATGACCAACGGGGGGACCAGGTCCCCCCGGGTCTAGCTCCTCCATGGTCTTCTATAAAAGTACAATTAAAAACTAAACTTACCGAAATAAAAATTAAATACACTGAGAAAAAGGAAAAATATAACTACAACTAAACTATATAATTAACTATTTACATACAAAAATTAATTTTAAATTTTTTTAAAGAAATACCGCGACCGCCTTTTTTAAGTTCCCGCGCTTTTTTTTCTTGAATTTCTTTTCTGTTGTTAGTGTTTTCATTCTTCTTCGTTAATTAAAACTTAAAAGGGTTTATACACAATATAACGATATATGGATCGTTATAAATATAAAAATGTAGGTAATTTATTACAAAATGTGTACGTATGAGTTCGCCAAAGAGATGAAGACTTCATGAAGATGAGAAAATGTAATATTAAGATTAATCATAAACTTTTCTAAATATTTTTCTTTGTCAAGTAAAAAAAAAAAAAAAAACTGTCAATTTTCACATCTTGTTTTCTTCTGGATTTTCTGCTCACATTTTTCTGTATCTGTCAAAAACATATAGTAGGTACACGAGGTAAAACATTTCGTGTTTTGGATTTATTTCGAATTTTTATGCATTATATTTTTTAGAATCTTGATTTAGTGATTCTCGAAATATAATATTTTCACTTTAATGATACGGATGTTACTCATGTTGTCTGACAAAAAAGTTTTTACGTTTTTATGAACACCGGCTGTATGATGCAAACCCTAATTTAATTCCTCAATATTTTAGTATTTTAATTTAAAGAGTTTAAAATATAAACAATATGATTGTAATCGTTACAGAAAAGAAATCGCTGAACATGAATTAATATAAAATATTCTATGGAATACTTGCTATAAAATATATCAAAGGTAAGTGATTAAATCATTTTTTCACCTTCAGTTAGCTTTATTATTCAACTTGAGCATTCAATAAAAATAATGTGTGTAAAAACACTACCATTTAATTCCACGAAAACAAACTGTCTAGCACTCACTACAATGAATGTTGGTGCATTTGGAGAGAGGGAAGTTACCCTCATAGCAGATGAGTTGAGTCATGCTGTTGAACTCACGCTCAATCCTGCAGTAGCGCACGACGCCAGGAGCCAAGCTTACACAGCATGTGAAAGGTACTTTTATCCACAGTTATTATTATGCATATTGACACAGATGAAGTGATTATTAGCTACAAATTATTTAAATAAAGCATTACAAAAAGGCCTTTTAGATATAAAGCAGACAAACAAATTATGTATGTATTTGCTTTGTAGTTTCAAAGAGAACTCACCATGGTGTGCACAAGCGGGCCTTTTGCTTGCCAGTGGGGTGCAGTACTCCCCAGTGGTGAAGCATTTCGGTCTACAACTGATGGAGCACACAGTTAAATATAGATGGACGCAAATTACACAGGCTGAGAAGATATTTATTAAGGTTTGTTATAATTATTATATTGCTATTTTTTTCTGTTTCTCTTTTTTCTTTTTCTCTTCTTTCTTATTAAAAGTATATAATTCTTTATCTCTTTTAGTTCTAAACTTCAATATAAAAGTCCATTATATATTATCTAAACTATATTATGTCCTTTAAAAATATATTGTTTTTTATTCTATATTCATAGGAAAATGCAATGAAGCTTCTATATATGGGTGGTTGGGAAACTGGCCACTTGAATGATGCTCTGGCCCGTGTGATTGTCGAGATGATAAAGAGGGAATGGCCGCAGCAGTGGCCAACGTTGCTGGGGGAGTTGAGTGATGCTTGCAGCAGGGGACATTTGCAGACACAGATTGTACTTCATGTATTTCTGAGACTCGTAGAAGATGTGGCCACCTTACAGGTTTATATATTTTTTTTAAGTTTCTAAAACATAATGATGAAAACACATAATATTATGAGTTTTTCATCATTTATGTAAGTCTAGACCCTAATGTTTTTTGACAATCTTGGTTTATTATGATGCAAATACAATTACTTGACTCTTGAGTCAAGACATTGGCTATTTTAAAGTTTTCTAAAAAACTATTACATACAGATTGTACAATTTTCATTCTTAATTAATTTTCTGAAAACATTTTAATTAAGATCGATGGAGAAGTGGAGATAATCAACAGATTGTTAATCATGTGTTATATTAATATTTGTTGAAGTGAGATAAAATATGACGGTATTTACCTCACCTCCTGCAGATATGCGACCGAATAGGTTTATAATCAAGATGCAATTACAGTCACATCTAACTTAATTCTATCTTTAGTCACCATGGGTAGTTTTTACATAGTAAAATTGCTAATGTCTTAATTTTACTCTTTTTTTTTGTACAAATAAATTAATAATAATCAATTGTCATTGGTCAACCAAGTTTAATGTCGGTAAAATTTTTATAAATATTAAAGTTGGTGAAAATAACTTTTAAACTAAGAGATTCAATGTTAAGAGTAATTGTAACTAGTATTTAAAATTACTGCTGTATACAGTACATGCAAAATGTGTTTGTCTTTTTAAAATAATAAAAAAAATCACTGGACTTAATGGACTATAACGCTTATTTGGATTTTTTTTTTATTTATTTTACAGACATTGGAACAAACACAAAGACGTAAGGATATTTATCAAGCTCTGACAAGTAACATGTCGGAGATATTCGCGTTTTTTATGCGCCTTATAGAGTTGCACGTGCAAGAGTTTAGAGAGAAAACATCAGCGGGAGACTTCACTGCGGCAGCTAGTAATGGGAGAGTTGTGCAGGTGAGATATTTATTTAATTTATAATCTTTTCTTTTCGCTTACAGTGTCCTTACCGCATAAACAGAGCAAAATTTTATTTTTATTATACTGTATAGGCTGATATTTAAAAGCTGGCAGGAGCAACATATTGGTATTTTGAATTGTGAGCTGTTTACGGATAGAGCATTATGTGACGGAGCACTGCATTTCCCGTCATGATGTCGAGCTTTCACTCTTTTGGCCTGGTCAAGCTTTTGATTATCAAGGAGACAATAATTGTTTTGCTATTGCTACTGTTTAGCCACAGGACGTATAATTTGATGAAAGAATATAGAAAATTATTTAAGTAGTAACCTTTTATATTTTACAAAAAAACTTCTAATAGAATTGGTTCTGGCAAAACATTGATGGTGGAAAAACGAGAAATAATATTAATTGTACCCATCCAACTTTTAAAAATCCAAAGGAGCTTAAATTTGTAATAATATGAATATATTTTTAACACAGTAAATAAGAAATTAGAAATAAGAATGAAAAATCAAAATGAATAAAAACAAGTTTAAACACATCAATAATATTTTAATGTAGAAATGTACAATTGTTGGGAATAAAGGCTTATCTAATCTAAAATAAGAAATTGCTTAAGTGTGGGTACTGTGAATGTACCAGCTTTAGTATCACTACCCGTATATGTACAGAGTATAACCTTCCTTTTATTATTAAACAATTCAACTTAAAACTAAAATGTATCCACAAGCCCTTAATTTTTTATCAATAATGTGTCAATCAGGTTTGCCTTATATATATTTAGATTACATATTTAAAAAAGTATGGGCTTGTGTATGCATTTTAATAATAAACATTTGATTTTGCAGAAAGGAGAACAAAACTAATTAAAATGCCAATATTTTAGGTAGTGCTATTGACCCTCACTGGTTTTGTGGAGTGGGTTTCCACCAACCACGTGGTTATGAACAATGGGAGACTGTTGCAAATACTATGCATACTTCTTCAGGACGATGTGTTCCAATTACCGGCAGCAGAATGTTTGTTACAAGTTGTGAATAGAAAAGGCTCAGTAAGTTCATATAATATCTTTTGTTTGTTTATAACTTTGACACAATAGCTGTTGAATATAGGAAACTAGCTGTTTCCCGCGGCTCTGTCTGCGTAAATATAGGTATCGGGTATCCCGCAGGAATACTGTACTTTTCCGGGATAAAAAGTAGCCTATGTTTTAATCCAGAACCTAAACTACTACCATACCAAATCATCATCGAAATCCGTTCGGTAGTTTTTGCGTCAAAGAGGAACAAACATCCATCCATACATCCTCACAAACTTTCACATTTATAATATTATTAGTAAGATAATTCTATTTGTGATACAAAACATGCCTTGTTTCTTTCGAAACTGAATAAAAAATCGCCCAGTAGGTTACATATATCTTACTTAGGCAGGATTAGAATGAGCTAGCTATAATTGTTCTTAACAGTATAATTATAAATATTACCTAATAAAGCATATTATTTTAGACCAAGGAAAGGAAGCCATTGATGATCCTATTCAGTGAAGATGCCATCTCATGTATTCACCGAGCAGCCGTCGAGAGTATAAACGCAGTGGACGAGACACATTATTTGTTCCTGAAAAAGCTGTCTCAGGTAAGTTCTTAAACTTGACGACTGTTCATGTTGAATTAATAATAAATATAATACAATTTTAGATCGAAAATATAAAAAATTAGAACACTGCAAATAGTATAGTATTATCAAAAAGTATAAAACTTTATGTGACAAAAATTTTATTAAACTCGAGTTTAAATATGGCAAAATGTTATGAAATTAGCAACTTTACAATTTATAACAATTTAAATGCTATTGCACTAAATCATCACTTCACTATACCTCACAAAACACTTCACGAGTATCACTTTAAAATTAATATAATTCATTGTTTAGGTCCTCTCGCTTAGACCCAGCGACCACACAGCCTATAGACGCCTAATGCAAGGCGAACACTTTCTGGCAACACGTTAGACTTATACTTCTTACTTAAGACACCGATCGCGAAATCTGTACCCCAACCAGGAACATTTTGCGGTATCGTTACGTGTACGTAAACGAGAAATATTGTATGAAAATTTTGGGATCCTCTTCTTTCGCATAATTTTATTTGTCATAATTTCATTTGGCATACCTCACTTGGCATACTTTTACTACGCATAATAATACTTTGGCATAATGGTTTCTTGGCATACTACATCATTAGGCATAAATATCATTTAGACTAATATTGTTTGTCCTAATTTAATGAGGCATAACTCGTAAGGCATAATTTTTCTTGTCATAATAATACTTTGGCATAATTGTTTTTCGGCATAAACTCGTTAGGCATATTTTTTTGTCATAATAAATTCAAGGCATTCTGTCACAGGCACAAATATGCATAAAATGGAACAACATAATGAAAACACGGTTAAGGTAATTAAACGCATATTTATGAAACATTAAAAGCAGGTATTACACTCATATACCTAGTGTAACATGTGTAATAGTAGGTTAAGTTGCGGCGGGGTGGCCCTTGGGCCACCCGTAAGCCGCTAACATGTTTAAAATAATTAGCTCGGCATGTTCTTAGATAGCAGTTTGTGTTTTTTGTCCGAGTTTAATTTCGAAACAGTCGAAAATTACAATTATAATTGTTATTTCGTCTTAACTGGCATACCCAGTAAAATTTATCATTCATTAGTATGTGAAAAAAAAATGCTACAAATATGTATGCGTAAATATATTAGTATGCTTAAATATCATTATGCGTAAATATATTTATGGTTTTTAATATTATGCATAAAAATATTATTCTTAATGAATATTATGCGTAAAAAATATATGCCTTACAATAAGTATGCCTAACAATTATTATGCTTTTAGTAATTATGCGAAAAAAAATTATGCTAAGAAAGTTATGACAAATGAATATTATGCGAAACTACTATTAGGTCAAATGAAATTATGCCAAGTTAAATTATGACATATGATGTTATGCGAAAAAATAGGGAACCGAAAATTTTAGTTACTCTCACGTCCGCTAGAGGCGCTTTAATGGTTTTCATATATTATTTCTCGTTTACGTACACTTAACGATACCGCAAAATATTCCTGCTTGGGGTACAGCTTTAGTATCGACCACATCCGTGACCCGCGTACATCTCGTGTGTTTATTACAATCTTCAATCTTAAATGAATTAACAAGTTCAGTGGAGTACAGTTCTGCATGATTAAAAAGTGGATATAGTTAAGAACTTAAATATTGAGATCAATTTTAAATTAAACCTAATTATTATATTAAAAATGTCTGGGCTAGGTGTAAGCCATTTTGATATTTGCACTGATGCCTTACTCCATTCTTAACGCGAATATAGTATGGTTAAATATAATACCCCCTACTAATAAAAATATTTGCACAATGGATAAGCTATACCTTGTCTGTCAAGTGACTTTTCTAACATATCAGACAAGGACAAAACATTGTATAGCTTATCCGTTGTGTAAATATTTTTATTAGTATGGGGGTAGGTATATATATTATAAAAAATCTCTATTCACACATGTACACTCACACACACATATAAATGGATAACTACAAATGTAATACGAACATGTACTTAATGCATAAATTCAAACATTTTTAATTACAGGTTCTCGCTGGATTAGCTCAGCAGCTCACATCCCTGTGGACTTTTGCTTCTAATGCGGAAACATGGATGCCCGTACTGTTAGAAACTATGCTGCTGCTGACGTCACATCCGTCGCTGACACTCGCACACACGGCCAGTTCGGTCTGGCTCGCCTTTCTCAAACACGACCAAATATCCAAACTGCCCTTTGTACTAGCAATGGTACCGCGATGGCTGCAAGCTGCTGCTCCCAAAATACTTAAGGTTACCTTGTTATATTATTCGTATTACCCACTAACAAGACCAAAACAATAGTTATAATTAATTTTTAACCGCTTTAAATTTTCTATGAAATGGACCAGGAAACGAGTAGACGGACCACACAAGCGTTATTTAACGCCGGTTTTCTGTGAGGAGGAGTTATTGAAACGGGCCGTAACTTCCATAAGTTTCGGATATTTTACAGCAACCATGGTTTAAGGAGGACTATGATTATAACCGCGAAGGTGTTTCAATTGCAAATAGTTATTTTCGCCAAATTTCATTTCAGGTGAGCTATCCATCGTCTCGAGTGAGCGGCGCGAACGACGCGGTTGCGTACGCCTGCATGGACTACGACAGTGAACAGGAGTTCGCCATATTCTTCAACCGCTCCAGGACCGAAATACTCGACAGCTTTAGGTAATAAACGTTTAATTACACTATGGAGGGTAGAGAACTATCTCTGTATGGGGGCCACTTGAAAGTGTTCAGCTATATACAGTAAATAGCAGTTGACAAATCCTTCATGAACGCCGCTAGTAGCAGTAAAGGGAATGTGTTCGTTTCTTGATAATTGTATTTGTCAATAAGGAATTTAACCGCTTTGCGCTACGCTACCCATTACGTTAAGTGCAGCACTGTGGCGTATCTCACGCACACATACGTTTGTTCACAGATACAGCATGTCGGCGGCGCCGCTGGTGACGTGGGCCCATTGCGAGCGGTGGACGCAGAGCGCGCTCGACAAGGTGGACACGTGCCCGCCGCGCGTCGACGCCGCGCACCCCCTACATCTCGAGTGGGAGGCGCTCGCGCAGGTACAAATTACAGAGCCAAAGCTGTAAATAAGCGGTCAAAGGAGAACCCCCGAGCGCCATAGAAGTTTGGTCCCAGTTGTCAAGTAGCCGGTCAACGAAAAAAATGTAATAACTTTGTTGGTCAAGTTAATCTGAGCATTTGATATAGCCACCAGTCATAAGTCTCCAGGATCAATGTTTTTTTTTTAATATACAGGTTGATAGTTGCAAATAAACTTGGTTGGCGTAGTCAAAAACTGAGAATTGCCGATTTGTATAAGCCCGATTTCTATAAAAAAAAACTTTGTTTATATCAAAAATGTTCCTAAACTGTAAATATATGGAAAATAATGTAATTTTTGATTAAAAAAAATCAATAATAAGGAAATCCTTGACTTGGCGGCATGCTTTTACTTTCTTTAATATATGCGTGCATATATACAAAAATACCGTTTAACCCGTTTACCTTAAAAGGCGCTGCCATAAAAAATTAAAAATAATCACTAAGAAATTTACACTGTTAAGTCGCACGGGTTGTAATATTAATGCTAAATGCAGCATATTTAATGATCAGGTGCTGGACGTGGTGCTGTCGCGACTGCTGCAGGCGGAGCCCCGGCCGTCGGTGGCGGAGGGGCTGCGGCTGTTGGCGCGCTGTGTGGCGGCGGAGCCCCGCGCGCCTCTGCTGCTCTCGCTGCTTCTGTCATTCATATCCGCGCTGTTCGTGTTCCTCAGCTGCGCGTACAGCCAACTCGCAGGTATAACTCGTTTCAAATGAGAATAGGAACTTCAATTAACTTTTTCTGTCAAATATCACTTGAAAAGTGCAATTTTCAGAGAAACTTATGTGCATATAAATATTAATAGTCTTGCATCGAATTTAAATATAAACGTAAAATAGTAATCAATTATCTAAACATAAATTTAACTATCATAACAGTCTAAATTCGAAACAATATGGCCCCGACTCGATCCTATTCTCATTTGAATCGCACTATATAACTACTAAGTCCCGATTTCACAAACTTCTAAAAACGCGCTTAAGAGTGAAGATACAGCCATCCATATGTATGGCCGATATTGGATCGTTTCTAACATGTTCACCATTTTGTTTTTTTTTTAAGTGGATGACCTGACATGTTTGGGTCACAAATCACAATAAAACAAATCACTTCAATCATCAAGGTTTTAATTTCCTCGTATATTTAATTTAACGCTTTCCTTACGAAACGATAGTATAATTTTAATTGCATTTTGAAGTTCCCGCGACCATAAAAAAAAAAGTAAAAAAATGCTTTTCTGAAAACAGCTCTTTAAATTTACATTAATTTCAACAAAACAACAACAAAAACAATCATATACGTATATAGGTAAAAAGTAATACGAGGCATGTTGAGGTAAAAAGTGTATCCAGTTAAATGGTCCCGCTTTTGATATTTTAGGGCCATTTTGACATGTGAAAACATGATGGCTGACATTTGAAGTATGATGACATTTAAACCAAGATGACATAACTTTTCATTGTATGAAGATTTGTTCCATAAAGCATAGATACCAGGAGTCCGAACGGTATAGGCTTTTTAATAATAATTATGTACACAATAATAGGACCAGATCTTAGTTCTCTTTTCTGCCGCTAGGCGTGCGAGACCGACGAGTACCAAGTGTTGCCCATACTATTATACCGAGTGTTGCCAATACTATTATTTATTACAATTATTTTTAAATTACCGTTAGGCAATTACCGTGTTCTACGGTATCTATTTTTCGAGAACAGTTTCTAAGAATTTCCTAAAACTTTTATATAATAAGATTTCAATCTTTCCAGAGCTGTCAATAGCAACTTTAAACTTCCCGCGTAATTTCAAACGAGTGCATGTCGGACCGTCGCGCGCTCTACTGGCAAAAATCTGTCCCCGTAATTGAGACCATTATTTTAACATTACGTTCGGACTCCTTGTTATCTATACTTCGTGATTTGTTCTGTCCAATGTATGTACGTCATAGCCTATCTTGAGTTTTGAAATTGTAGGAGTTCAATTTTTTCACACTTTACTTAGTTTTAATAGGTCCCATAAATAAAAACGAATTATCAACTTACACTACGGCCGCTGTATCTTGACGGGTCTGAACATAGGCTCTGCGAACTTTAGCGCATGTACAACTCGTGAAGAAAACTGTTCTTGTATTATTTTTATATACCTATGTACTAATAACATTTCCCTAATACAGTTGACCAATTAGTACAAATAAAATAAATACGAAAACACTTAAAACCAGTTATTGCGCAACCTTCTGCGCGAAGTTCAGACTCGCCAAGATACATCGGCCGTATTGTACTTGGCCTTTTATTACCCCTTCACAGTGACTGACTGTCGTCACAAACATGCATCGCCTTTCAGACACAAAACCGCTGACACTTGCACAATCACACATACATGGTCCCTACAAAATCTTTGATAACAATCTAATCGTAGGTCCGGGAGTGGGTGCGGCGGGCGCGGATCTGCTGCCGCGCGTGCTGGACAAGATATTTGCGGCGCTGGTGTACGAGGGCGCGCCGCCCGACGACCGCTCGTCGCGCGCGGTCAAGAACGTACGCCGTCACGCCGCCGGACTAATGGTCAAACTTGGCTCCAAGGTATGTAATGTTACGTGGTTAACGGTTTTGAACAATGACTGCATAGTGCATACTTTATACACTGTTCTGAACTTACATACTATTTTATACTATACATATAAGGTTGTTCAAACTTTTAATTATTTTTCTGCAGGACATTTTTAATATTTTTGGACATAAGACCTGTCCAAAATATCCGTAATTGATTTTGAACAATCTTTTATAAAACGAAAATCTAAGATATTTTTTTGTGCATTTTTTAAAGCAACTACTTACCCAGGTTGTCTTTCGAAGGTTTTCTAATTTTTATTTCAAATAAAGTGATCTTATAAGGATTCCGATTAATTTTGTTGAGGTCTCAGATCAAATAAAAAGTATAGATGGACTTCTACGAACAACACAGTGAAGCCGGTTTTTTATGCATTGTGTGCGTGAGCCGGTGTTGCCATACAAAATTTTCATTACCATATGTTGGCTAAACTTTCAAAAACATCCCACATTTGTACTATTTATTGGTTTATGGTAATTTTACTGCTTAAAGTTCTTTTACTGTCGCAGTAATTTCGCAAATTTTCAAAATTATAAGATCCGTAGTTTTCGAGATAACAATATAATAAATTTTCGAAAATTGTATAGGAATTCGGCCATGTTAACGTTTCTGTGACATTTATGTTTCGTTTTCCATAGCTTTATGTCAAAAAACTTTGCAGAGCTCTATTTTACGTAAAAGTTGTAACACGGCCTCACAAAAACCTGGCGCGAAATAACGTTGTCACAACTCTCCCCAACTATGGAATTCTAAAAATGGGTTAGATTAGAACATTTTTATTGCGTTTAAAACGTCTTTAACTATGAAAAAAAACAGAAAGTGATAATTCTGTTTATTATTTATTTATAGATAAATTTAGATAAAGGATAGGTAAAGATGAAAAGTTTCGATTTAGGTGTACCAATAATATTATGGTAAGTAATAGGGTAGTTAATATACGGTCACCAACAAGTCAGTGTACCACTTGCCTATTATTTTTTTTTGGTAGCATAATATGCTTGTGTTATTTCAGGAAAAATCTAAATCATTATGTGTCCATATAAATTTCAAGGAGTTCCCTCGATTCCTCATGGATGCCCCATCATCAAGTTTCCACTTTAGTGACTTAAAAGACCAATTTCGATTTTATACCCTTTACAGCAATAAAATAATTTTGCTAATAGGTCCATAAACGACAGAGTAATATTCAAAGATCTCCGTGTTGGTGTAAAATACTATAAGAAGTACCTTTTATATCATCAAAATGTGATGATGTATGGTGTGATTGTGGTGGTGATGATGATGATTTATTGACATGGTGGCATATGCTTGCAGTTCTTTAAATAACGCCGAAATCCCCAAACATGTCTATAAGGAGTCAGGAGTTCTGTTCTGCACTTTTGGATCCAGAGTATAACTTGGAGCTAAATCTTACTTTTTGGTAGCATATGCTTGGACTACTTCAGAAAAAGTCAAAATCACCATAAATTTCCATAAAAATTCCTCATGGATCCCATCATCAGGTCACCACTTTTTTGAAAACCGGACCAACTTGGGATTATACCCTTTATATCAAAAAAGAATTTTGAAAATCAGTCCACAGACGGCGGAATTATCGTTCCCGATATTTTCCGTATACCGAATATAGGGGCATTTACCTTAAATTGCTTCAAACTTCAAAACTTCCTAATTAAAAAATAAAAACACAGTCTGACTCTCTACTTCATAATTTTGTTAAGAATTTGCCTAGAAATTACTTACCTTATTTAAGGCTATTGATAATATGAAATCCTGGCAACACTCGCTCGATCCGCCATTATGAAATTGTCATTTTTTGTTTCGAGTAACCTCAAAATTGTGATTAATTATCTTAAACAAACTACAGTTTTGTGTGTACTTACTTATGAAATGTTATTCCCTGACACTTTTTGTTCGCCTTCGTACAGTTTTCACACAACTTAATAGCGCAGGACGGCATTTTTGTGGCAAAATCACTGCACGACGACTCGTTCGATACTGACGAAAAGTAGCGTACTTTTTTTGCATGAGTGTGCGTGACCGCGTGTGTTTACACAAAGTAGCGTAGTTTTTGAGGCTTCAGTTGAAACAAGCGCCATGCGCAATCTAGTTTTTTATTTGATCTGAGGTTGAGGTACGCAAACGTTTAAGAACGTGCGGTTTATAAAATTCATTTCAGACTTTTTTTTTTTGTATCTACTTTGGCCGCTAAATTCCTGTATTGCCCGCAGTACCCGCTGCTGCTGCTGCCGGTGTGGGGGCGGCTGCACGAGCTGTGCCGCGCCGCGCTCGCCCGCCCCGACCTCAGCGCCGTGGAGTCCGTCACGCTGCAGGAGGCGCTGCTGCTCGTCTCCAACCACTTCTGCTGCTACGAGAGACAGAGCGCGTTGGTTGCCGAAGTAAGATTAGATAGAATATCAACTACCATGAACTTAAATTTAGACTGATTTGGTGTGTAAATATGCATAAAGATGTTATTAAATCCTAAATAGGTTTTAATAACATCTTTATAGATATTTACACACCAAATCACGTTAGTAAATACTAACGAAAGACTAATAGGCAATCGGACAAATTTTTTTTATTGCATAAATGAATAGTACTCTTAAATATGAGTAACTTCTCAGAAGAAACCGTATATCAAAAGTCAATATTTTCAAAGGTACAGCGATTTGTATAAAAAATTTCGCGAGCCTCCTAAAAACGCTCCATACTAAAGTCGACCTAAAAATGACGTCACTTGTATATGAAGTAGTATGAAGTAGTATATGAAGTATATGGCCGCAGGAATATATTTGTAAATATCTCCGATATTTGTGCGTTTAAGTTCATACTTACCATAATGAATGTTTTTGTATATGATGTGAGTAAACTAATGATGTAGGTTTTGTTTACCAATTTCGCAAAAAAAAAAATTTTTTTTGGTATAAAGACTCACGAAATTTTGTATACAAATCGCTGTACGTTTGAAAATATTGACTTTTGATATACGGTTTCTTCTGAGAAGTTACTCATATTTAAGAGTACTATTCATTTATGCAATAAAAAAAATCTGTCCGCTTGCCTATTGGTGTACGTTTGCCGGCCACTTTGGTGTATTACGTTTCGATCTTATTACTATGCACCGGGCTTATCGGCGACCGCATATGCAAAAAATTTAGCCAAAGCTAGAGATCCTCTAAGTCCGCTAAAAATAATTTGATGACAGGTGCTCGGTGACTGCAGCTCGCGGTGGGCGGCGCTGAGCGTGCACCTGCAGTCGGCGGCAGGGCTGGCGCGCCTGCTCGGTCTGGACGCGCCGCCCACCGACGACCCCGAGCAGGCCGCCGCGCGCCGTACGTTGCTGCACGCACTCACGCTCACGCTCGGCGTCGTCAAGCGCACGCAGGTGCCCGCCGACCCCGACAAGTGAGTTCTGCTAACTCGTACAGATAAACAAATTAAAAATAGAGGCTAAGACGCGATCGTCACTAACGACATGGAGCAGGCTGCTACTCGCCGCGTGGGCGAAAAGTGGGCTAAGGATGGTAGATAATTATTAATTTATGGCTGTGGTTGGCGGAAAAAGCGCTCGTAAACAAAATGGCGATCGCTAATCGGTAAATAAGTAAAATGGTGGATTTTGTTAGCGCTATTGAAGTTAGCAACGTGTCCTGGCCGACAACTGGTTTTTTTGCTGCATATCATATCAATGCAATCGTGACAATGTAATAGGCAATCGGACAATTTTTTTTATTGCATAAA
This sequence comes from Glaucopsyche alexis, assembly GCA_905404095.1. Lineage (NCBI taxonomy): Eukaryota > Metazoa > Arthropoda > Insecta > Lepidoptera > Lycaenidae > Glaucopsyche > Glaucopsyche alexis. The sequence continues at coordinate 20,977,958 of FR990049.1, read as the reverse complement.
TGAATAGTACTCTTAAATATGAGTAACTTCTCACAAGAAACCGTATGTCAAAAGTCAATATTTTCAAAGGTACAGCGATTTGTATAAAAAAATTCGCGAGCCTCCTAAAACGCTCCATACTAAAGTCGACCTAAAAATGACGTCACTTGTATATGAAGTAGTATATGAAGTATATGGCTGCAGGAATATATTTGTAAATATCTCCGATATTTGTGCGTTTAAGTTCATACTTACTATAATGAATGTTTTTGTATATGATGTGAGTAAACTAATGATGTAGGTTTTGTTTACCAATTTCGCAAAAAAAAATAATTTTTTTTTGGTATAAAGACTCGCGAAATTTTGTATACAAATCGCTGTACCTTTGAAAATATTGACTTTTGATATACGGTTTCTTCTGAGAAGTTACTCATATTTAAGAGTACTATTCATTAATGCAATAAAAAAAAATCAGTCCGCTTGCCTATTGTCACGATTACATTTTCGTTAAATATCGTAGGGCGTCTCGCGGCGGGTTCAGCGCGGGCGTGACGGCGTCCGGCAACCCGGTGTGGCGCAACCCGTGCGCGGCGCACGTGCTGCCCCTGTTCCCGCACGCGCTCGCTCTCGGCCGCGCGCTGCACGCCCTGCACGCGCCCGCCGCCGCGGCGCTGCGTCACCCGGCGCATGCGCGCGCGCTGCTGCCGTCCGCTGCGGAGCGCCGCAACCTGCTGGGCCTGCCGTGCTGGCCGGACGACGCGCCTCCCGCGCACGCGCCCACCTCCGACCGCATGCAGAACTTACTGCACACGCTGCACGACAACGTACGTAGCCACCATACCGACCATAATATTGTATGACTAGCATTAATTGCCCGCGTGAAATTAGGTTTTAAACTTTCATCCCCTAATATACCCCCTTTGGGCTCGAATATTAAAAATTCTTCCGTAGTGGATACCTACGTTATATGAGAAATATGTGTGCAAAATTTCATAAATTTCTACCCTTTGTGTTGATACATCAATCAATCAGCTTTGCCTTTTATATATGTATATAGATCGGTTAGGTTAAGAAGAGTTTTACTGGTGTGTTCCTCGTCAATATAAGAGTTGTGTTTTTGATATAATATACAGAGTGTTCGGTAGAACGTAGTCGATTCATTAACGGCCCGTTTCAATAACCTATCTATCTATAACTATTTGTTAGAAACGTCAAATTTGTATCGCGAAAAACCGGCAAATGATTGAATGACGACGTTTTTAACAAATAGTTGAAACGGACTGTAAATGGAGATTCGGGGGTTCACCCCAACACGCACAAATAATTGAAACCAGCCGGCCCCTATGTGTGACGGATTTTGGATCGCTTCTGAGATATGTACTTTGACTGTCAACGTCGGCCCGCGCAGGTGTGCCAGCTGGTGGGCGCGGCGGCCGGATCGCTGGGCCGCGAGCTGTACGCGTGCACGGGGCTGGCGCGCGCGCTCAGCGAGTCGCTGCTGGCGGCGCCGCAGCAGCTGCCGGACCACTGGCTGCGTCGAGTGCTGCGCGCGGCACTGCGCCCTCTGCTGATGCACTGTCCGCCCGCGCACTACGCCGACGTCGCGTTGCCGCTGCTGCAGCACACTGCACCGCTCAGTACGCACACATGCACACACGTTATATAATTTGAAATATTATTATTTGGGTCCTTTCATGTATAGTTTTTCACTTCATAATAATTAGTGCCGCTGCTGCAGCACACTGCACCGCTCAGTACCAGTGACGGATTAACCCTTAAGTAAATTAAGCAATTGCCTAGGGCATCACATCTGGGATGGCACCAGAAGAAGCCCAAAAAAGAATCCGTCCTTAGGGCATCACGTCTCACTCTCATCACCAAACCAAACATGTCACCAAAAACCACACCAAAAAAAGGTTCTAGGACAAATTGAAAATTCGCGCATTTTAAGTTGACAAAGTCCGACCTAGAGTCATAACTCATAACCCCGCTCCCGCTTGCCTATTCGCTGCCCGCTAGTGCATTCAGCAATTCGAATGGACCGGAATTGCGATCAGCCACTCACAAACTACCCCTTCCTCGCTGGCTCCCCACCTGGCCCCGCAAATCTATGTCAAGTCATCAAATGTTTGAGTAGTAGGTAATTGTACCAGCCGGCTTCTATGCATATGTAATACAATTATCTACCGTTGTCTGGTACCCATAACACAAGTTCTTCGAGATCTTACCACGGGGCCAAATTTCTCCAATTTATTATGTATTACGGAACCCTAGAAATTAATGTTTTTAGGCGGTACTTTTTAAAGACCGATTCAAGTTGACATACGGGGGCCCACAGGCGTGGATTGCTTAGGGCATCAAGTAGTCTTAATCAGTCACTGCTCAGTACGCACACATGCTCACAATGCGAATGCGAAACAGGGTCGTTTCATATATTTATTTTATTTCAATTTATAATTAGACCCATAAAACTGATCATATTTTTTGCAATACTATTAAACAATAATATTTTAGAAGATCGAGAGTCACTTCTGTCATAACTCATAAGTCGGCACACCGACGACCGTACATGCTCTAACGCCTTTGGTTGTGATGACGAGACCGTTGGCTAACACGTTACAACTAACACGTTTGCAGTGCTGGTGCACCTGTCTGCGCGGTGGGAGTACGTGACGTCGCTGTACGAGTCCGGCAAGCTGGAGGAGGAGGGCGGCAGCGAGTCGCAGGAGGTGCTGGAGGACATGCTCGTGCGACATCTCACTAGGGAATATTTAGAATTGTTAAAGGTAATAGTTAAATTATGAAAGCGATAGCTTATTTAAGATGATTCCTGTAACAGTTATGACTTTAATTGTGTTGAGTTAGGTAGGACGTTTTATATTCAAATCAGACATTATTTACTAGTGTTGCGCGAACTTAGGTAGATTAGGATATTTTTTCTTAGATTGGAAATTCGCTTTCTGATTTGAATACACAAGAATAGACATACTGACAGATAATATTTACAGATACAAAATTACAGCTTTGCTTTATGAATATCTCATTTAGTCTATTCTCCCATAGTCATTTTTTATTATTATTCTACCCGTGCAGGTATAATAAATGCGGCAACGGATGATCGTTTCAGGTGTGTCTAGTGGACGGCGGCGCTGGCGCGGTGGCGGTGCCGGATGCCGACACCATGGAGGAGGAGCCGGCGGCGGCGGGGCGCGCGCCCGAGCAAGTGTCCGAGCTCGGCGCCGCGCTACTTGCGGACGCGCGCGCCGGCCCCGCGCTGCTGCACACGGTAAGTGTGCATGTGTGTGTGTGTGTGGACGTGTAGACACTGAAGGAGGAAGTTGTATTTTTTTTTATTTAACAATTTTCATTTGATCGCGATAATTCTTCTGTTATTAAGAAAATATCAAAACCTTGATGGTTGAAAATATTTTCAGTGTTTCATTATAACCCAAACAGAGGGTAAGAATACCTCGGATCCGTCCCATATAGGCTATACATTTGAAGGTATAAATGATCTCCATTAAACGTATTGACTACGTTCTACGAAACACCCTGTATGGCGACGACTATATACGTACTCCTGTTACAGTACAATCACGATTAAAAATATTAGCCTAAATACGATGATTGCCAAGAGACATTGAGAAGTAATCGTAAGTCAATGCCTTTATGCGAGCAGGATGGAAATAACGCAAGAAGCATCGCGCATCAATTCAATGATGTCAAAACTAATGATGACTATGGCGTATATTTGCCAGAAAAAAATTTCATACGAGAAAATTTACGTACGTGTTTCGCCGGGAATGTCAATCAGCAATGTTGCGTTTTTGTGTTATTTTTCTAAATTCGTGTTATTTCGGTTTTTAATGTGTAATGTTGGTGGAATATTAACCATTAGTTATTCGTTGACGTGCACTAGTGTAGAAAAGTGATACAAGTTCTACAAAATGCGTGCTAAATTGGGTTTCCTGCCAAAACTCCCTAGGTAGTTTCAGTAAAGCGTCTACCATTTTACTGAATCGATTGACTTGACTGATTGACTACCGTGACTATTTATTTGGACTTTGACTAGACTTTGGACTTGACGATTTAGTAATACGGTGATGAAAATATACTTGACACTGGCAAATGGCTATAAGCCGACGCCATATATAAATAAAAAAAAACTTACGCCATCTTGATTTCACAAGATTTTGTCAATAGGGTATTTTCCAAGTTTTCGAAAAGTATGTCAAATTGTTCCTAATATTGAAATACATTAGCAGTTATAACCATTATTTGTGAATTTCTTTCTTTTCCTTGCAAATTAGCCTAAAAGTTTAAATTAATATTATAGGCGCGAAAACGCTATAATGTGTTGTTATGACGTTACATTCTTGTAACATTGTAACTGTCAAGTGTCAAATTACACTGAAAATGCCCAATCCCAGAATACCTACTGTTTACGTTTGTAAATAAATGTGTTAAGCCTATTAAAAATGCCTTATAAATGGTGCGCAGTGCCAAAATGCACTAATACGTCTATTAAAACACTGGGGAAAATCTCTGTAACCATACCAAAGAACACTGAAATGCGGAAAAAGTTGCCATTACTCGCTGACGCATGACGTTAATGATTCTGATGCTGGCTATTCTTTATCGAAATCGGGAGGCAATTAATAAAAGAAGAAGAAGTACAAGAATATGACGTCACATTCCAATCTCCTCAGACGACCTCTGTGGCTCAGTTGGTTGAGCGTGATGGTGCTGAAGCCGGGGGTCGCGGGTTCAAATCCCTCCGAAGGAACAAAAAGTTTTTCTGTGTTCCTGGGTCATGGATGTGTATTAAATATGTGTATAATATAATAAAAATCTTAAATATGTGTATAGTATAAAATTATTAAATATATTTCCGTTGTCTGGTACCCGTAACACAAGTTCTTCGAGAACTTACCACGGGACCAGATTGACGTGGTGTGAAGCGTCCATAGATATTATTATTATTATTATAATCTCGTGCGTTTTTAGTCACGTGGTCAAACGTGAAAAATTCATAATTTTATTTTTGATATTTTATAAAAATCATACATATTTTTGTGTAAAAAGTTGGTTAGATTGGTTTAATTTAATGTTTAGCGATAAAATATCAATAATCTGATGTATATTTTCATCATAGGATAATACCCTATTATATGCGCACTGAACTGCGGATATCAAAGTATCATAATATGTCAGGCCTCGACTGCCTCAAACAACCGTCCGATATGCCGTAATATAGTAACAACCGTGTTGCAGATATTGCGCGCGCTGACGTGGAACGACTCGACGTCGTCGCTGCGTGCGAGTGCGCTGGCGCTGCCGGCGCTGAGGTGCGCGCTAGCGGGCGGGCGCGTGGGCGCGGCGGAGGCGGACGGCGCGCTCGCGGCGGTGCTGTCGGCGCTGCGACTGCACGGCCAGCACGACGCCAATCAGGCTGCGCTGCTGGCGCTCGCTGTACAGGTAACATCTCGTCACATGGGCTTAATAGGCAATCGGACTATTTTTTTTTATTGCATAAATGAATAGTACTCTTAAATATGAGTAACTTCTCAGAAGAAACCGTGTATCAAAAGTCAATATTTTCATTTGTATAAAAAATTTCGCGAGCCTCCTAAAAACGCTCCATACTAAAGTCAACCTACAAATGACGTCACTTGTAGGTTATAGTATATGAAGTAGTATATGAAGTATATGGCCGCCGGAATATATTTGTAAATATCTCCCATATTTGTGCGTTTAAGTTCATACTTACCATAATGAATGTTTTTGTATATGATGTGAGTAAACTAATGATGTAGGTTTTGTTTACCAATTTCGCAAAAAAAAAATGTACTTTTTAAATGTATTTAATTAGTAAACTACATATAAAATAATATATTTTTTTACATTTACCAAGTAGTAATGCCTCAATATTTCTGTATATATTAACGAAACTACATAATATTTCAGATGTAGTCTGATCCCCTATTTAAATTTATTTGGTTTTGCGCCAAAACTAGTTAAAAGAGTACACACACCCTTATTATGTAATAGGCTACTTGACCTTGTTTTTATTTATGTCCTAAACGCTTCATAGGTAATTGTTCCATTACAAAAAAATATAGAAACCGAAATTCCTACAATTTTTTTTTTAAACCACCGAGAATACTTCGCCATGTTGGTTGATAGATTATCTTTGCTGTGACGTCATACTATTACTGTTTGATAACTGTGCTTATGGAGAATAGAGATATCTCTATTCTCCATAAGCACAGAATAGTCTACATGACTGCTATAGTCCGCTCAGACAAAATGGCGGTGTGCCGTTCCGTTTGATATTTATAAATACTTTATAAGATGTCATGAACCATTTATTTAGAGAAACACGTTCCGTTTCCCTACTATGTATGTGTTTAGTGTGTTTGTGTCGTCATATCCTTGCCGAAAGTTACTTCGAGGTGTTTTTATCAGTAGAAAATAAAAAACAAAAATACCTATTTTTAAATCAACTTTATTTATCACTCTTAAGCTTTTAGTTTATGATATCGCTAGAATACGTTTTCTAAGCCAAGAGCTAAAGGAAATGCTCGTTTAATGTATGAAATTAAATATGAGTCAAGTAGCCTATTTACTCTAGCGCCAAAACTAGCTAAAAGTCATGTACACCCCTATTATGTAAGTTATGACGTCATCTGTTGCAGACGTACGAGGCTTTACGGGTCCAGTTCCCGGGCGTGGTGGCGGTGCTGCGCGCTATTCCCGATGTGGACGCACACGACTTGCGGCGGTTAGACGACAAACTCGCGGCCAACGCGCACGCGCCCGCTCGCAATAAGCTAGATAAAAGTAAACGGGACCTCTTCAAGAAGATCACAGCTAAGGTATACTTTTTTAATAACACACAAACGAGCAAATGGCGTTCGCTTGTTGGAAGGTTATTTTTCCAAAACCTTCGCTTCGCTTACTATCGAATCATTCTCATTCACTCTCTCGTATAATTTTTAGCCAGTATTATAGATTTAAAATACGCCAAGTAAAACTTGAGAATGGAAATAATTATATTCACTGCAACCTGTTTTTCAGTTGATCGGTCGCAACGTGGGTCAGCTCTTCAAGAAGGAGGTGTTTATATTGAACCTGCCCGCCATGAACGTGCCCCCCAAGCCGCGGGCTGACGACGTACCTGAAAACGCCAATCTGACTGACCTGTTCAAAGCCCCCACGTAGCCCCCGCCTAGCTCCGCCCCTGTCCCTCTCGCACGCAAACATAACGCGACGCCAAATAGTAATGATGGCTCTACACTGTCGTGAATTCAGTGAAATGTAGCCAATTGCATGTAAATACATAAACTCCATTCATGCGTGTTTGCGGTACATGTGTAGAGCCAGGATGACAAAACACACAGAAATGCTTATTAGATTTAACATGGAATGATATAAACCGGTTCAGATTTGGACGATAGTTTACTTATAAAACAAAAAATGTTTTGAAAATATATCTAACGAGTATGTATATTAATGTACGATGTTTATAAAAAAAATAATAAAATCTTAAACCTCATATACCTAGCTGATTGGATTTTATACAATTTTTATACATATTAATATGATATGTTTAGTGGCGTACACATTTTTTCAGTACCAGCGTAATAAACATCGGCTTATAAAATATTATATCCAAATAATCACCTATGTGGCAGGACGAATGGCTGATTAGAAAACAAATCTCATTTGTTTTGTCATTCAATCACAATCGGCCTACAAATTATAACAAGCTGGCTGGTAGCTCGGGCCTAATGTAACTAACAATGGTGTATATTATATTGTTGATTCAGCATATGGTTGTGCGGCCTACAAAATTATGCGATTCTGACTTCTGTGATTGGCCATGATATCTTTCACTGTTGCGGTAATATGATAAATTGAAAAAAATCAAATTTGCATCATCCATACGATAACTCCTATCAGGCATTCTTTCGTTGGCCACACTGTAAGTGAATATTTTAATTTATAAGTATTACTATATACTGTTTGAATGATGCTTTGCGAACGCGAATGGGGGAAGGATTTGAAATAAATTAATCTAAAAACTATCTAGGAAGAGAAGCTTCAATGTTAATGGTATGTTTCTTTTTATAATCCTAAATAAGAATCATGAGCCTACGTTATAAAAAAGGTTATTATTATTCTGCCACATCTATAGTTCAATTTGCGTTAGTCATGGATATCACAACTAACACAAACTAATTAATTAAACTCTAGTTTTAACTACTTCTATAAAATTGACTTAATACATTTCTTGAAGCTGATTTCGACAGACATATTTTATTATCATTAAGAGAATATTTCATTGAAAACAAAACACAACTGGTGTTTTGTGTTCAATGAAATATTCTCAGTTTAAAAAATTTAGCTTAATATTCTTGTTTATTCTAAATTGCGAGTTCCTCATTTTATACGTTGTCATAGTTAAATATGTAGGTAAAGTTTGAGATGGTAAATTGATTGTATGATAGATTTGGTATATGTATGGACTATTTAATTTTTTTATTTATTTATTTCTGTTTGAATACTTCCATATATTTATGTTTTTATAACGCTACCAAAGCACAGTTTGTTTATAATTTCATTTTGTTTAGGTAAGTGCATCACACCATTTAATAAAAAACATACTGCAAACATGACCACAATTTTTCTGCAATAAATTAGGTTTTAATTTGTAGTTGAATATTTTAAACTACAGTCGCTGTTTCTTTGTTATTTTAACATTATTTTTATGCTCAGGAAATTCTAAGTTTTGCTAGTCACCGTTGATGTGTCCAATATGGTAATTTATCCTTAGCTAATGTTCTTTTTAAAAGACCGTGTGCATGAACATGAGAAGATATTTCTATGCCAAAAGAAGCAACTATTTGAAAAAAAACGTCCATGCAGTAATAATAAATATACTATCGGACTCCAATTTTGATAGCATGGATAGCAACTATATTTTTATAGACTAATTATAATAACTGATACTATAAAATGTGCTATATGCACTAAAATGTTTGATGCTGTGTGCAACTCCATATTTGAACCGATCAATTTATGTTAGTACTTATGTATGTCAAAAATATATAAATATTTTGTGTGACTGTTGTTGCGTAACGAAATCGATTTGTAGCATAAATGTTATAGACTATAGTGTGTTAATCGAATATTTTTATACAGAGAGGTTTGTGATTGGTTGTTTTTGTAAATATTATGATTTGTGAGAGTTTTGGCTGTAATGTATTCGCGTTCGCATTGCGTTAGCGCATAAGCCATATCCTACTCGTCTGTATAAAAAATTAATTGTGAATAAATACCGTTTATATGTTAATAAATTATACGTGAACTTTTTTGTTTTGTTATTACGTACCTAACTATTATACCTACGAATATTGGAATTTGACTATTATTTGGTGAAGTTTATTTCGTTGTAGCAGGAAGTTATTGGTAGAAGTCTAGCCAGTAGTAAAATACATACCCCCTTAGGGTCCATCCACATATTACGTCACGTATAGGGGGGGAGGGGTGCATACTAAAATATGTGACAGTACGTATTAAATACAAGTACAGGGATACTAAAAAGCGTGACATAGGGGGGTGGGGGTTCAAAAAGTCGAAATTTTGCGTGACGTAATATGTGGATGGGCCCCTTACTAATAAACGCTGTATAAGCTTTGAATAAACTATACAGTGTTTTGTTTACGTCACAGAAGTGACATTTTTTATTCGATTGAAGAAGACAAAACACTAACTATTACTACTATGTAAGGAGGAAAGAGTAATAATGAAACATGTCATAAAACGTAAATAAATATGTATATTTAGCGCACAAACTTAAGCATCGTAAGTATACAACAGTTGTAAACCAACGTCGACAGTTTTACCGCCATCCACCGCGTGCACAAGTTGTTTACCAACGTCTATGTTAAACACGGACGAGTCACCGAGTGTCTCACACTTGGTCAGGTAGTCGTCTACGACCGGAATCTTACGCGGCCCCAAAACTGGATCCTTGTACCGCCATATCTTTAGATTGTTAAGTTCTGAAACAATACAAAATATGTGACTGAACTTTATAAGGCACGCCGTAAGAATTAAGAGACACATAATATTGTTATGGTGCTTCAATTTGTAGTGCGGCGCTCTAATGTGTAGTGTTCTAGAAGCTTCTAGTATGGAAAGTACTAGAACATTCTCTCGAACGTGCACTGTGCCATTCTCACCCCGACTCGCCGAATAAACACCCTAATAAACTCCCCTCCGAGGAAACTGGTGTTTTACTCCAGTTGAATATCGGACCATTATACCGAAACAAGATGTCGAAAACGGCGTTTCCTCACCGCGCGCAATATCAAATATGTCACAATCCTCATTTTGAGTAATACATTATTGAATGATGAAGATGATAAATACAGGTAACTACAAAATAAGATTGTAACCCCTAATTTTATTCTTGCGTTTTTGCGTTTGCGAAGCAAAACGTCAAAACTCACCTTTGACGGCCTTAACCTCCTTGGCTAGTTTCGCCTTGAGTTTAGCCAGAGTATCGTCATTCGCCACTCGTATCGCCACAGAGAACAGTCCGGAGCGCGGCGCGGGGTTGGCGAACGCTAGCGTCAGTGTCGGCGACGCCATTAGCGATAGGTGCGGATGGCCGGGCGCGCAGTCCTCGCGCGACTTCTCGGGCGCGTCCAGAGCGTCCGTATACTTGACAGTTATGCTGTCCAACTGTAATGTACAATATAATTAGACTTAAGGGACCTCGCCCATTGCTTTTTGTAGTGAGGTTAGTCGCATTTGCAACGAGCTACAGAGTGATGCCAACGAGCTACTAACGTGCTACAGCATTGCGTATTTTATTGCATATTTTAAACGTTGTCACATAATATCCGCCAAGTAATCTTTTTTAGTAAATGGGTGCATCCAATATTGACGCTGCTTTCGTTTTGACTTCTCACGTGAAAGCAGCACCAAAGACAACGTGACTAATGTTGCCTCATTGGAGTCCATCTTGCAACTGTGACGATCGCAGGCATTTTTGTGCCGTTACTGAATCGCGTTTGCATCGCGACTGCATCGTGTTTATGTGGGTGAAAGCACAAAGTTAGCGACCGCAACGCAAGTGTATCGATACGAATCGCTACTGCAGCTACAAAAAGATTAAATGATAAAGACATCGGAAAAAACCTGGTTTAAACGGAAGAACTTTATAGACTAACTAGCTGTTGCCCGCGGCTCCGCCCAAGTAAATACAGTATATAACTCAAGCTACTACCATACCAAATTTCATCAAAATCTGCGTTTTGCGTGAAAGAGTAACAAACATCCATCCATCCATCCTCACAAACTTTCACATTTTATAATATTATAGTATTTATAATATTAGTAAGATGTTTCGCCAATCGTGTATATTTGTGTGAAAATTTAGAGTTATCTAAACGAGTAAACATTGAATTACAATTAATTTGACTCACATCGAGAGTGTTAAGAAGGTATTGTAGGTTGTCCGTCAGTATGGCTGCCTCATCAAAAGGCAGCGCCACCGACAATGCCTCCACGCCATTTTGTTCCAGATTCTCGCGCGTCGCCTGCACGAACGGCATCACACGCTTCATGTACTTCTTCAACTCCGGAACGGCACCAAGTTTGGTGGATATTATCTTGTTGTCGGGTAGACCGCTTGGCTGGAATTTGTTTATAATATTTACTTTAAAAATAGTTTATGAAGAGCTGTAAGTGTTGTTGACGTATGTCCAAACTCCAATGCAATGTAATTTTTTTTCCTTAAAATCATGCTTAAAATGTTTTTTTTTTTAATTAGAAGACAGTTGCAATATTACGATTGAAAGTATGACTAAATATTCTGAGTAATATTATGAATACAAAAAAATTGCATACCCCATTTAGTTCTTTGAGTGTACTCAAGATAATGTGTTGCCACTTGGGATACTCCTTTGCCACCCAAATAATTCCTGTGTCGAACTTCTCAGGCTTGGTCACTTCGCCCTTTTTAGACTTTTTAACGGTGGATTGGTTCTTGAGGTATATTCTGAAGGAATGCGCCGCTTCCATCAGATAGTTACTGGCCTTCACGGCAGCCTCGTCTACCTCCCCTGCCACAGGCCACTTTTCGTGTAGAATGCTTGTATTCTGTTGTAAAAAGAAATATATTTTTATAATAATAATAAGCCCTTTATTCCTAATATCAGATACATACAATACTATCATTTAAAATACTTTTGTAACACTACAGTTCTACTATATATGAGACATAAAACACAACAAGAGTTAAAAGTGTGTGGTTGATTTTTCACTGTTTGTACTTAAGAGCTCTGTGGCCTAGTGGGTAGACCGTTTAGTTCGAACTCGAAAGAGTGCAGGTTCAAATCCCAGATTGTGGCGTGTACCAATGAGACTTTTTCAGATCTCAAGTACATTATACGCTCTACGGTGAAGGAAAACATTGTGAGGAAACCCGCACATGGTTGGCTCCAGACGTATTGACCAGTTCATTCCTCTGGACTAGGCTGACTATGTTGTGAGAATGCCGTATGTGCTTGGGCAACCATACGACATTTAAAAACAAACTGCCCCAGGCACTACAGTATTTCAAGAGTGGTTACTTCGCTCGAAGAATACTGTATAAATCATCCATTAATGGATGTAAAGGCCTAAGTAGTACTCGTACTTGTCTTCATCGCACAATATAGGTTTCATAAAATGTCTCTGACTTCGTTTAGGAGGCCTATGCCTTAAGGCTTAGGCATAGGCCTCCTAAACTCTTTCCAATGCCGTCGATCTCTAATTATCCTTCGCCAAGTTGGGTCTATGGTTAGTTTTATTTAGTCTTCCTATCTTATAGGTTGACGCCCCTGTTTTCGTTTACTATCTCTAGGGTACCTCTCTGTGACTATATTATTAACCCCCAAAGAAACATCTACAGCATTCATATTTAAAAGTATAGTTATACATAGTACAAAAGATTTAATCAACTCATACAATTTATACATTATCATTCATAATACATGTTTGTATGTATAATATTAATAATCCATACTAAAATATGTATTTTCCATATTATTATCATCATAATATTACAGATGAAAATATTTAAGACTAGCTTATTCACGCGGCTTCGCCCGCGTAAATATAGTATCCCACGGGAACACTGTACTTTTTCGGGACAAAAAGTAGCCTATGTTTTAATCGAGAGCCTAAACTACTACCATGCCAAATTTCACTGAAATCCGTTCAGTGATTTTTGCGTGAAAAAGTAACAAACATCCATCCATCCATCAATCCTAACAAACCTACACATTTATAATATTAGTAGGATAAAGATTTTAAGACTAACTTACATGTCCGAGTAGCTCCCACACATGTTCAGAGACATGCGGGCAGATGGGTGACATCAGTTTGGCCTGCGTCTCCACGAACCGCTCCACCAGCTCCGCATGCATGCCGGCATCCGAACACAACTCCCTGTACTTATCCCGGGCTGCTTGCAACTCAAACACTCCACTCTTAAGTGCTTCCTTGAAAAGCATCTTGTTGAAGTTCTCATCAGTTTGCACGATCTTAGTGTTCATTTCGCTCACAAACACCTTGTCGTGGAAATTGTATGGTCCTGCAAGATAAACATTATTTTGTAGATAGGCATAATTTGCATTGTTTGGTAAGTTAATTTATTGACTTTTTTAGTTTAATTTTGAAGATGCATTTGCAATTTAATTTTAATAACATGTAAGATCTCTATTACTAGTTTTATATGACATGGGATATAAACAAGTAAATTAAGTACCTGTTCTTAGTTCCGATTTATTTGCCAGCACCTCTTTAACCCACTCAATAAATGTGTAGAGCCGTAAAATGGCGGCATCTGCAGTATTCTCCACGAAGTTAGCGTCTTCTACCGAGTCTCCGGAGTCTGCTAGGGTCAAACGCATAGCGTCGGCGCTGTACTTGTCCATGCATTCGGAAAGAGTTAGGAAGTTGCCGTCAGATTTAGACATCTTGGCCGAGTTCAACATAAGATGGCCATTTGCACGAATACCCTTTGGCCATTTATCTTCCTCATTTGGCCACATAGCACAGTGGCTATATATGTAAAACGTCAGATGGTTCTGTATTAAATCTTTTCCTGACACGCGCACATCCACGGGATACCTACAAAATATTAAGAAGGATATTTAAAAACAATTATTCAAATATAAGTTTCTGCTGTAATCATGGGCAAAATTAACATGCCCATGAGCATGTTAATTTATATTTAACAAAAAGAAATAATTAATAGAATTACTTTGCGGAAATCCATAGCATACGATTTTATTAATATGATATCTATCAATATCTTACAAAAAATACACACAACCTGCAAGCAAATGTGTGAGTGCACACATAAGCATGCGTAAATCATCTCCCTCCTCCCACCATAATATATGTCCAAAAAAAAAATGAAGTCTTATATACTATAAAGACTTCATATTATCTTTTCTTACAAGAAGAAAAATTACCAAAACTGAAATGATTTTTTCATCATGTCAAGAGATTTCTTTGGAATTGTCGATTTAGGAACTGGCGCGTCTTTGAAGAATATATAGTCCCATACATCGGGAGTCATCTGTTCAGGCTTAATTTTGAGCATATTCTCTTTGTTTCCTCTGTATGTATTGCCTTGTAAGAAATGCGATATTGTGTAGTACGCATTGTATATTGTCGAGTCAGACAGAGATTCAATAACCCATTGCTCGTCCCATGGAACTTTAGTACCTAAAAGATCAGAACAAAAGCATAACATTATGTATCATAATGTATTACAATACATATCTATTTAAAAAAAATCTTATTACCAAGTCCATATGTCCTAGAAAAAGCATATTCATGCAACCATTTAAGAGTTGCTTCAAAGTTCTTTCTAACTTCATCGTGGTATGTGTTAATGTCTGCCAGAGCCTTCTCAGCCTGAGCTTTCCATTTCTCCTCGCCATATTGAAGGTACCACTGATTACAGAGAGCTACCACACACTCATCCCCAGACCTAGATATTATAGTCTTCTCTGGCTCATAGTATAGAACGGCACTTCCATCTTGTATCAATTTCGTTTGTAACTTCTTTTTCACATCCTGTATTTTACTTCCTTTATACTCCCCAACTAGTAAGACACCGTCATAAAAGCCTTTAAGGTACACCATTTCTTTTGCTTGAATCAACTTATCTTTATCATTTTGGCTTTGTATTTTAAACTTGTCATACAAATGTACAGCAGCAAGATTGCCAAATTCTGGGATTTCTAGAATCGGAACAGGTTTATATGGCAGAACCATTTCGTCTTTAATGCCATATTTTTCTCTAAATGCCGCTTTCTTCTGTAAGTCTACTAATGCGGCATAGTCGTCAGGGGAATCGGATGGTACACTGGTCACAATTCCTGTGCCTTTATCTTCTTTGATTGTTAACATAGGAAGAGTGTAAATCTTGTTGTAGCTCGTGAACGGCGATTTTAAACCAATTCCTAGAAGATCTTGTCCTATTATTTCTAGAAGTATTTTAAATTCTCCATCATTCTCAGTAAACCCTTGGTATGCCATGTTGCGTGCAGCTCTTCTGGTGCATATGAAAACACCGTCCTTAACAGTTTCAAAAGCAATGTATTTTATATCAGGATGGATCCAACAGTTAGTCTGACCATACATAGTTTCAGGTCTAAGTGTAGCAGCTACTAAGCTCACATTTTTACCCTCAAAAGCCCTGCAAAAGATGTAATATGATATAGGTACACATTTCTTTTAGGTACCTTGTGCAGAAATAAAGTAACAGATATTTTTATTTGTTACATTTTTTTTATAAACTTACTTTAAAACAGTAGGGAGAGGTTTCAAAACTTCCATTTTAACCAAGGTATACTCTTGGGGCCCTGCACCTTCCCCTGTACTTCTGTCATGATCCATACACGGCTGCTTATCCAATGGTGAGAAGATTGTATACCTTTTGCCAAACATAACTTTCTTTCTATCTTTCATATGGTTGTATTGCCACCTTATGAAAGAGTCATAAAACGGATTTGCATCTGTAGTAATAAACTTCCTCCTCCAGTCAACCTGAAGTAAGAGAAGTAATTGTTTTAAATTCTTCATAAACCATAACTAAGAGTAATCATACACAATCGTGTATGGCTACTGTATAGGCATAATGGATAATGGTGTATAGGCAGAATGAATAATGGTGTATAGACATAATAAAAAAAGGTGTACAGGCATAATGAACAATGGTGTATTGGCATAATGCTGCCTATAGCTATAGTCCAATCAGCATGACACTGCAGGCTTGATCCAATTTGCAGTTTGTCCATTTACATTTTGTTGAATAATACAATAGAGGAATATGTGGACCAATACAAATATTTAGTTTAAACTATATCCCTGACTGAACAAATGATGAAATAAATAAACTAATCTGCAACTCATGGAAATGCTTCTGGTGAATGAAGGAAGTTCTGATATTACATTTTTATTGTATTGGTGGCTTGGGGTTCC
This sequence comes from Glaucopsyche alexis, assembly GCA_905404095.1. NCBI lineage: Eukaryota > Metazoa > Arthropoda > Insecta > Lepidoptera > Lycaenidae > Glaucopsyche > Glaucopsyche alexis. Next base: position 20,961,419 of record FR990049.1, on the reverse strand, counting down.
TAAAGTGCCATTCCTATCGGCTGCACTTACCACTTACCTTTTGAAGACCCTCATCCAAATATCATCTACCTATATATACAGGCTAGGGCTATGAAGGAAAACCAGTCTTCGCCACTGATTGGTATACAATAATAGAAAAGGGAAAAATTATCAATATAATATGCATTATATTAGACCTTACTACTGCCAAACAAACATAGGCTCTCATATAAATATTATGAAGAAAAAAGATGAAATTAGAGGACAAGTAGAACCTATAGAAAAAAAATCATAAGTGAACTAAGATGGAGATGGACAGGCCATATGGTGAGAGGCATGCAAAAGTGGTCACTAAAGGTGACTCACAGACTAACCTAGTAGGAAAATCACGTGAGGAAGACAGCGGGAACCACATGGACTAGGAAAGCACATAACAAACAGGAAAGGAAGGAGGAGCCTATATCAAGGGCTAACTGGAGAATGAATAAAAAGAAAAAAAAATAGAAAAATTGTACTTATACATAAACTGTACTCAAGGCTATTTTTATCTAGTAAATAAGTATGTAATATTATTATATTATAACAAATTCTCTCTATGACATCAAAAAATGATTGGTCTCTTGAACAACATTATTTAGAGTTTACACTATATAAATTACTTACATGTATACCCATTCTCTTTAAATCATTAAGAGCTAGAGGTGGGAAGTACTCTAACCAGTAGTTTTCATCTGCAAACATTTTTATTTCCTCCTCTGGGACTCCCAAAGTTCTCATAATTTGCCACTGGTACTTGGCATTGCCGGTTTTGGCAACAGCTTTACTTTTCTTTCCTTTACTTTTATCTTTAGGGATAATGTCTCCATCATCTTTGACAGAAACTTCCTCATCTTCTGGAAAAGCTGGTGGACATCCATATAAGGCCATTTCCCTCTTTAACTTGTCAGCACAGGCTTTGATTGGCATCCCTGTGCAATGAAATCCAAAAGGGAAAAGAACCTTGCGGCCTTTTAATCTATGGTACCTTGCTGCAAACTGTAGAGAGAAATTGCATGATTACTTTTAACGTCCTACACATACCACATCAATCTCGTCCTGACTAAGTATCTGAAGAACTTGTGTTACAGGTACCAGGTATATTTAATTTTACTTTTATACTATACATCATACATATATTTAAGATTTTTGTTATACACATTTTAATACACACCCATAACCCAGGAACAAAGAAACTGTTCCCTCAGCGGGATTTGACCTCGGGCTTGAGTGTCAACGCAGTAGCCACTGAAAGGTCAACCGCTATTTGTGATGAAAACTTTATCAGTCATCACAACTGAATAACAAGATATTATGTAAACTACTAACAATAAATAAAAATATTCCTATCCATATGCCAATATACTATACCAACTGAGAGTGCTCAATTTATGTAGCTATCAGTAAATAAAAAATGTATGTTGTACCACTTAGAACATGTAGCAACTTATTTTACTAATTTATAAGTTCTCCAATGCTAGTAGACACAAGATGATTAGAACGAGAAGTGATGATGTGACAATCCATTGTACAAAGTCTAAGCTAAGACAGTACTATTAAGTTACGTACCTCGCATTTTGACAAGGAAAATGTATGTCCCAGATGGAGGCGCCCATTCATATATGGATATTGATGATGTGACAATCCATTGTAGGTAAAGGTCTAAGCTAAGATAGTATGTGCATGTACAAGTTACGTACCTCGCATTTTGACAAGGAAAATGTATGTCCCAGATGGAGGCGCCCATTCATATATGGATATGGAAAAGTGCACATAAACTTTTCATAACTTTTACCATCGTCAGGGGCTTCAACTTCGAAAATTTTTTCCTGTTCCCATTTTTCTTGAACCTTTTTTTCTATGTGTTGCAAATATTCAACTTTGAACGTTCCCTTACGTTCAACTGCAGCCTACAATATGGTTAAAATTAAATAATTACTTGAATTAAATTCATAAAACATAACCTAAAACTATGATTTAATTTCAAGTATATTTACATAAAAGTAATAAAGGAGATTGATCTTACCATTTGAATTATTTTTCCATTAACTGATCTTCTATTTTATTATACCTTATTATGGTATTTTTCTAAATATTTAAACAAAATTAGCAATATGTCCAAAATTCGACAGACGACACGACTGCTGCAATTTGTAAACTGCAGACAGTTGGCAGTAGCAGTGCTGCCAACTCTCAAAAATATTTCACCCCAAAGTTTTTTCAAAAACCGCAATAATTACTTGAAAATCCCCCTAATTTTTATATCAATAAGAATATCTACTATTAGTACTACAAAAATCTGCAATGACAAAAAAAATAATAAAATGTATTGTTTTGTAAGATAATATAGGTAATTCTGTCCAACTTTATACATTACTAGCGACCCGCCCCGGCTTCGCACGGGTACAATACTGATACTAATACTACAGAATGTCTTTAAACCTCTAACAAAACGGGCGATATTTAGTCAAAACAAACAGAAACAAATTAATATAGGTAAGTACCTACTGAAACTCAATAAAATAAGTAGGTGGGTATACTTTTATCGTATGAAATACCTATACTATTCAGGACTAACAATACAACAAACACTAAATAAATAGGTATTCAAGTATATATCCATCATAGTTACAACCTTCGTGGTTACAACGAACACAAAACAAAAAATTTACTCATAGATCTAAATTCCCGCACGCGCACCCTCGCCTTGGCGACGCCCACTTCGCAACGGGCCGTGCAGCAGAAATCGCAATATTTTAATTTCGCTATAACTCTAAAACCAAACATCCAATTTTAATCATTCAAAGAACAAATATTATCTACATAAACTGTACTTAGTGATGAAATAATTTATTTTGATAAGGATTAATAGCATGAGTCAAATAAACGCGTTTAATTGTAGTCCAAAAAAAATTCTAAATAAATAATGATTGTTGTGCCTCACTCGACATAGATAGGTATAGTGTGTCGCGGGCTTTTTTGTAGATATTTATAAGATCTACAATTAATTAGAACATTTTATGGTTCTATCTTTTATAGTTTAGGCAGCGTACGCAAAATAAGTAACTTTTCTGGTTGATTTTTTACACCTTGTGTCCGAAAAACCCAAATATCTTATGGAACCCTATTTTTTTTTTCAAAATAAAATTTAGCCTATGTTACTCGTGGATAATGTAGCTTTCGAATGGTGAAAGAATTTTTAAAATCGGTCCAGTACTTTTTGAGCCTATTTATTACAAACAAATAAACAAACATACAAACAAAGTTTTCCTCTTTATAATATTAGTGTAGATAATAAACTTCCAAAAGTTTTTTTTTCTACAGGTTGACTTTTCAAATCACTTTTCGATAATTCAAATCGCTTAATTTAATCAAAAACAAGAAAATAAAAATCCCTAAAAATAGCCCTAAAATATTCTTACCTCTAGAAAACCCCCTGTAGCGACTTTTCCCCCCTAAATTTAGGGGGAAAACCCCTTAGTTGGCAACACCGTCAAGAATAGGAATTATTTTACGCAATGAATAGCAGCTATATTTACATATACTGTACGTAGGGCTGGCCCAGGCCTCATACATTTCTTGAACATCTCTTTTAAAAGGGGGATTGTGACACGTATTTTATAATAACATCCATGTATTATCCCGATCCCGATCCCAATCCCAATCCCAATCCCAATCCCAATCCCAATCCCAATCCCAATCCCAACCCCAACCTCAATCCCAATCCCAATCCCAATCCCTTATCCCAATCCCAATCCCAATCCTTATCCCAATCCCAATCCCAATCCTAATCCTAATTCTAATTCTAATTATTTAGCAAATAAGTTTTATTTCATACTTTTTTGTACCTAGGAGCCCGAGCTTGGCTCGGTGTTTTTTAGAACAATAAAATAAGAAAAATAAATAAAAAAATCTTTTTAATATAATTATACATCTATGTATAAAAACAAATATAAAAGAAAAAGAAACAATGAGAATTACAAAAATATTTTCTTACCGTGATTCGAACCCATCACATTCTGAATTTCCAAACAATGCAAAAGTTACACGTAGGCACGTATACCAAGGTGCCAACGAGACTGATGTAAGAAAGTCGAAATTATTGATATATTGTTGCACGTCAAAATAAAAAAACATATATTGCTTAAAAATGCGCAGTTTCTAAGGGATAAGACCTGGCTAGATCGATTTTTCACACCCAAAACTCACCGTGTACTAAATTTATGTAAATACTTGTAACCGTTGTCGAGATTCTGAATATAAACATACAAGATGGTCTCGCTTAAAGCATAAAATATTATTTTTTTTTGTTTCAAAAAGGTTAGGCTATAGGGCAAACCCTTAACCCGATCATATTTGTTTTAGGCTCAAATTGTAGCTGACTTAACTGTCCAGAGGAGTTTTTCTCAAATTTTTGATATCATTCTTCGTTTCGAAAATATCGAGCACCAAAATCAAAAATTCGGAAAAAATTGAATTTTTATTCACTATTTCGGCCTTAACTTTTTTAGTTTTTGACTTTCTCGAAAAATTCTTTTTGCACTTTATAGATCTCGTGAATACGCATCTTTTAATAATAATTTTTAGTATCATATCTTTACAACTCTCCAAGATATAACGGGATCGCACTTTTTCGTGAAATCAGCCCCTATACTGAAGCGATCGAAAAGACATTTCCAATGTCAAAAGTAGTAAACTGTAATACCACAGTGTAATAAAGAGATACAGTGGTCCAACGCGTTTGAAGTCGCGCGAAATGCCGCTTTTGTGTAGGTATTCGTCATTGCTGCAGGGTTGTCACAATAATGTGTTTTATTATAATCTGTTCTACATTTTGTGTAGGTATTCGTAGTATGTGTATGTAGAGTACTAGGAATAAAACAAAAAAAAAAATATATAGAAGTATTAATGAAGAGTTTTATTATAAAAAATACAAATGCGTATACAAAAGCTCAGGGTTAGCATGATATATTATATCGTATATATATCATATATATCGTATATATATCATGATATATATCAATTGATATTTATGCTTGATATATTATATTATCAAAATTGATATTTATATTTAAAAATGTAAAAGAATGTTTTAAATGTAAAAAATCTTACACCAGCACAGGTCTTATTTTCCGAGAGTTTCACAAGCCTAGGTCATCAAAAACTTGCTATTTGACACGACATTAACTAATCATAGCCGTCGACGCGGCTTGTAACGGCATATGACACCCACGTGACCCCCTGTTTTTCGGAAGAAAATTCCTTGTTTGTTATTATACTATTGTTATACCATTTATACCATGTGTCAAATTAATTCGACTCATAAAATTAATACACTTTTTTTCTTCTGGTTATAAACAAAAGTCATTTTATGGTTTTATGGTTTATTTAAATTGATACTCAAAAGTATCTATCATTGATTTTTAATTGATTTGGAAACTTTTAATATCAATAATAAATAAATGAGTTTAATTTTACTTCCCTATCTTCAAATTATCAGACATACAAATTATTTCGATTCAACTATTACGAAAAAACATATCAGAGTACCTATGAGATTTGTATGTAATTTTGAAAATATCAAAAAATCAAAAATATCGGATATATATTATAATCAAAGGTATCTGATATTTTGATATTTATTATAAATATCGGATATTTACGAACCCTGCAAAAGCTACAAATGCGAAACTGAAAGGTATTTTCGACATTTGGATATACTAGTTTTTAGATTGCGATTGTTGAATTTGACGATGTAGTTAGTAAATTCTCATACGTAGATACAATTTTATTAAAAATTCTGACGGGAAACAGGCGCATGGTTTTGTATTAAAATTAATCTTCTTTAGCTGTTCATATAATTGACCATTGTAAATAAGTACCTAATTACATACAACTCAAACGAAACACTGTCGCAAACCACTTAAAACAATCAAATTAAAAAGCGTCAACCCCGGCTGACGTGTCCCAAGCGAGTGTATGGCAGCTTGGGCTCGCTACCGCCCCTCTCTCACCCCGCACGCCCCGCACGATTGCTCTGTCTAGACGTGTCCGTTGGACGACTGTAGGTAATAGTTCTATAGGCTGTGGTAATACTTTGATCAAGTGCTCCCGCACACTTCCAATTTTACGGCCAAGCCACACGGTGCGGTACGGCTGCGGCGCGGCGCCTGAGCGGTATCGCAACGGGTCTCTTACATATAAAAATGTATGGTATGCCACACGGCGCGTCCGGCGCCACACCACAGGCGCACCGGACAGCGGCGCGAGGAAGATGACACGGGGAGGGGTGTAAGCAGGGCGGTGCCGCGGTGGCACCGCTCAGTTGTATGTACGGCGTACTTTGAGTATCCAACTATATTGGATACTCAAAGACGGCGTAGGGAGAAGTGTACGCTCGTTAGAATCAACGTATAATTACCTGATACTGATCTCAGATCAAATAAAAAACCAAGATAGCGCGTAGCGTTTGTTTGAAGTGAAGCCTAAAAAACTACGCTACTTCAATTTTACACACGCGCTCACGTATACACAAGCAAAAAAATACGCTACTTTTCGACAGTATCGAATGAGTCGTCGCGACGACTAATCTATACTAACAAAAAGTAAAGTACTTTTTTGCTTGTGTGTGCGTGAGCGCGTGTGTAAAATTGAAGTAGCGTAGTTTTTTAGGCTTCACTTCAAACAAACGCCATGCACTATCTAGGTTTTTTATTTGATCTGATATACTGATACCTATTATACAAAAAAATAAATTTCCATTGTTTATTGTAGACAGTCGTCAACAGGGCAAGCCATTAGCCAAGTCAACCCTGTTGCGGTGCTGCAGCGGCGCCGTAAGAACATTGCGACGCCGCACTGCTCGTGTGGCCGCCAGTGCGGTGCGGAGTATTGCGGTGCGGTGCGGCGCCGCACCGTGTGGCCTCACGCTTATGCCGGGTCCGAACGTTTGCCAAACCTCGAGAAGCTGTCACAAATTCAAACGTGCGGATAGAGCGTTTGCCATGGTTTGTGTAGGTTTGCAAGCGCTTGCAGCCGTTCCGATCGAGTATGGGTTTTTAATGGATCTAGTACCTATGGATAGAAGACTCCGAATTTTGTAATTACTATAAAGAACTATATTACCTTGGTATTAGAGTGTATTTTACAATGAACGTCTCATAGAGGCAATCCGAGCCGAGCGAGATAGCCAGAAGGGAGGCCGTGTGTCTCGTTCCTGCATGTTGCCAACCAGAAAAATGTTGGTATTTATAAAAAGTAACTTGAAATCTACACTAATATTATAAAAAGGAAAACTTTGTTTGTATGTTTGTTTGTTTGTTTGGTTGGTTGTAACGAATAGGCTCAAAAAGTACTGGACCGATTTCAAAAATTCTTTCACCATTCGAAAGCTACATTATCCACGAGTAACATAGGCTAAATTTTATTTTGGAAAAAATTAGGGTTCCGTAAGATATTTTGGGGTTTTCGAACACAAGGTGTAAAAATCAAGCAGAAAAGTTACTTATTTTGAGTACGCTGCCTAAACTATAAAAGATAGAACCATAAAATGTTCTAATTAATTGTAGATCTTATAAATATCTACAAAAAAAACCGCGACACACTATACCTATCTATGTCGAATGAGGCACAACAACAATTTTTTTATATAGAAATCTTGATTTTTTTTGGATTACATTTAAACGCGTTTATTTTACTCATGCTATTAATCCTTATCAAAATAAATTATTTTATCACTAAGTACAGTTTATGTAGATAATATTGGACGTTTGGTTTTGAAGTTATGGCGAAATTAAAATATTACGATTTCTGCTCCACGGCCCGTTGCGAAGTAGGCGTCACCAAGGCGGGGGTGTGCGTGCGGAAGGGGAGTTTAGATCTATAAGGTAGCCGCAGTATTAGTATCAGTATTGTACCCATAGATTATACAGATATATACATTGTACCCGTGCGAAGCCGGGGCGGGTCGCTATACTAAATAAAAATGCAGTTTATATTAAATCCTATTCCGTATTTTTTATTAGATGGTATCATTCGCAAGACAATAGATACGCCATTACACATATTTTATGCTGAACACCGGATAATATTAAAATTGAAAATAGTTTTTTTTTTTGTCGAAGGTAGGTCAAAACCTTGCCCTATCGTCACTGCGACCCAAGTGGATCTATTGTGACTCCTTCGCGTTATAGTACTTCCCCCAGGCCTATGCTGCTCATGAACTGAACGATATGGTTGGGATTGGTGCTACGAATTTCCTCCGTGGTGGTGTATTCGTGCTGCCCAAGGTACCTGTTTCTGTTCTGTTGAAGTGCTGGACAGTCGAGGAGGAGGTGGAGCGGTGTCTCGTCCTTTTCCTCGCAGAATCTGCAAGTCGTTCTGTCACCGACACCTATTTTGTTGAGGTGTTTGTGGAGCTTGCAGTGCCCATTTAGGGTTCTGGTAAGGATTCTTAATTGATCCCTACTCATTGAAAGCGCTAATTCCGCACGTCTTTTGTCAAAGCCTGGGATTAACGCTTTGGAATGCACAAGGCCCGGGATTGCAGCCCATTGCTTAATGCTTAGGCTGCGGCTCCATTCCTTAAGTGCTCTGTTGGTAGTACTGGGAGACAGTGGCGGCCTTAGGGGGTGGCGAACAGGGCAATCGCCCGGGGCCTCGCGTTTGCAGGGGCCTCGCGCAACAACCCAAGCGAATTAAAAAAAAAACACCTATAGATTATCAAAATAAAAAAAATACAACAATAACAATCAATATGTATTTTTTGACTCTTAATTATTTATTAGGGTTATAACATAATTTCAAATTAAAATAAAGTTAGTTAACTAATTCATTCATTCAAAACATAATTGAAAAAATCATTATGTAGTACTTGAATATCGCGCCTCGAAACACTTGAAGATTGGTTTTTTAATCCACAACTCTGGGTCAGCGCGGGAGTCGGGACATAAGGTTTTACTCCTATATCGCTCAGAGAATCCCCATGTTTCATTTCGTTCGTAAAGTCGTCAACTCTTGTCACCTCGGAATTATTTTGCTTGCAGTGTGAGTTAAAAATCATCATCTCTGTATTTGTTATTTGTAAGGGATATAATTAATCGTGCGAACAAGAAATAAGTTAGCGACTGCACGTGGGCATATTGTATTACCGAATTTGTCAGCAAATTAATATGTTGGCGACTAAATTACTGGCTAAAGCACTCAGGTGACCAAAAAATACAAAAATCGGCACATAAAAAGTGGCGAAATTTAATCCAAATTGGCACCGAAATATATAAGTTGACGACTTAATTTCCAAGTTGATGACCATTATACCTACCATGTAAGCAGCTATGAAACCAGATTGGGTTGATAAATTAATGGCCTAAAATTCAATTTGCAGGCTACGGAAAATCGCATTTTTTGATACTGTTGGAAATTGTTTTCCTTTGGTATGGTGTCGTTTTCAAGGTTTTTGGGGGTGCAGAACAATATGAAAATTAAATCCGTTTTAAAATTCCAAAGAGCGTTTTTTTTAATTAAAATTAATATGGGTGTACTTTTCCAGGTTTCTGGGGGTTCTGATTACAAAATTGTCTTCCGATGAATATTTCCAAAATGGAGAATTTGCATTCTGCGTAAAAATTACACGAGTACTAATTTAAAATTTGTTGGGGATGCTGATTAAGATTGATGATTATATTAACACAGTATTTTATGTAGTTCGAGGTACGTAAGCTAAGATTTTTTTGGAAATTCAGGATTTTCAAGTAAAATAATACAATTTCAGTAAAACAAAATGCTCAGGTCTACTGTCCCTTGGAGCTGTGAAAAAATCAAACTTCTAAGCCAACGCAATCAAAAGATACAGCCGTTTATGCCGCGAATTTCCGCAAATTTTCGATACTCGCAAGGGAATCAAAACCTACAGGGTACTTCCCGTGAACTCAAAATCTGAAATTTGGTACGAAGCAACGTCTTAAATTAAAGGAAAAATTGCGAAAACCGTAAATTTTAAGTTACATAATTTAATAAAAATAATTTTAATAATTTTAAACTTACTGCCCCTATCCTCTAGAATGCGTAGAGGTATTAAATTGAAATTCATATCAAATACTCAAGTCTATAATACCTATAATACCTTTAAGCTGTAACAAAATTACAACAGGTTTGTACGGAACCCTCGGTGCGCGAGTCCGACTTGCAATTGGCCCGTTTTTTCAGTAGGATTACCAGCTGTTTTCGAGATAAAAGCGATTAAAGAAAAAAATATGGCGATGCTCTTCTTTCAGATACGAGTGATAATGCAATAGCTATAGAAAAAGCTATAGAAATGTTGGGAAATTCAGGATTTTCAAATTTCCTTTTACGCCACCATTAAGAAAATATGGGTTGTGGTGTTACTAAGGAGAAATAAATTTAAATAACTTTTTAGTAGGATGCATCATGGACTATTTCCAAGATAGAAGCGATTATAGAAAAAAAAAAATGACAATGACTTTGAAATACGAGCGATGTATAAAGTATATAGAAATGTTGGAAGATTTAGTATTTTCAAATTCCTTTTTCTCCTATCATGAAGAAAATATGTGCTTGCGGGTTTACTAAAGAGGAGGAAATTTTCATTTTTTTTTCAGTAAGAAAAAAAAATAAAGCAATATTTTCATTATTTTTTTAGTAGGATACACCGCTTCCGAGATAAAAGCAACTTTATAAAAAACTAGCTTTTGCCCGCGACTTCGTCCGCGTGGAATAATACTTTGGGATATCGCTGAAATTTACCCGCGACTTTATTTATGACTAACGAAAGCGGAATCCTATTTTTTTAAACGGAGCCCTAAAATAAAAGTAGTCTATGTACCCTATAACATCAGCTATCTGCTAGTGAAAGTCCCGTGAAAATCGGTCCAGCCGTTTCAGAGATTAGTCGAAACAAACAGACAGACAGACCGACTTACAGACAGACAGACGGACAGACAAAAATTTAAAAAAAAATGTATGTTATTGTAAGTACCGAAAATACTTTCAGATTCATTATGTAAAAAGCTGTTAATTTTAAGTTACAAACAGACACTTAAATTGTATTTAACTGTATAGATGTATGGATATTATAATGTATTATATTTTAAGATATTATCAATTTGATGTTTATAAAATAACTAAACTATTTAACTAAACTAAACTAAACATTAACCCGCACGCGCACCCCGCCTTGGTGACGCCCACTTCGCAACGGGCCGTGCAGCAGAAGTCGTAATATTTTAATTTCGCCATAACTTCAAAACCAAACGTCCAATTTTAATCATTCAAAGATCAAATATTATCTACATAAACTGTACTTAGTGATGAAATAATTTATTTTGATAAGGATTAATAGCATGAGTAAAATAAACGCGTTTAAATATAGTCCAAAAAAAATTCAAGATTTCTAAATAAAATAATGGTTGTTGTGCCTCACTCGACATAGATAGGTATAGTGTGTCGCGGACTTTTTTGTAGATATTTATAAGATCTACAAATAATTAGAACATTTTATGCTTCTATCTTTTATAGTTTAGGCAGCGTACGCAAAATAAGTAACTTTTCTGGTTGATTTTTTACACCTTGTGTCCGAAAAACCCAAATATCTTACGGAACCCTATTTATTTCCAAAATAAAATTTAGCCTATGTTACTCGTGGATAATGTAGCTTTCGAATGGTGAAAGAATTTTTGAAATCGGTCCAGTACTTTTTGAGCCTATTCATTACAAACAAACAAACAAACAAACAAACAAACAAACAAACAAACAAACAAACATACAAACAAAGTTTTCCTCTTTATAATATTAGTGTAGAAAATATAAATACTCCATAAAAATGTTAGAAAATGTATGATTTTCAAATTTATTTTTCTCGCATCATGAAGAAAATATGTGGCTGCAGCGTTACTAAGGAGGAGAAAATTTTCATTACTTTTTTCAGTAAGAAAAAAAAATAAAGCAATGCTGTACTTTTAGATACGAGCCATCGCACGTATAAAGCTAGTAGCTGTTGCCCGCGGCTCCGCCCGCTTAAATTCAATATCTTTCGGGAATACTGTATTTTTTCGGGATCAAAGTAGGCTGTGTTTTAATTCAGAGCCAAAGCCCAAATTCCATCAAAATAAATGAATTTTTGTAATTTACCTCCCCATAAGCCTAGAAAAGGACACTTAAATTCATTATATTCAAAAATATTAATGTGCGCTCTTTGAAATTCAAAATAGACATCATTTTTGTATTCAGCACCCCTAAAAACCTCGAAGACGACACCTTCAATATAACGAAAAATATATATACTTACGCCATTTTTAAATTTTAACAAAATAGAGAAAAATTAAAAATTTACGTTTTTTTTAATGTGCGCTTGTTTTGCTGCTTATTATGTTTTTTGAATTACCTACATCAGGGAAAACATGTGTGCCAATTTTTAAATTAAATGTGTAGTCATAAATTGTCACAAAGATGGTAATTTGTTAGCTAATATAATATCTGTCTACCAGTTTGGAATATTCAGTAAACAAAACTGGTATTATTTAGTCACCAGATTTGGAAATTTTTGTTTCTTACATTTTTTCGTCAACCTGGTAATTTAGAATTCAATATTCGATTTTCCACATCCAACATCTGATTGTTTTGTCGCAAGTTTAAATATATATGCTATTTTGTAAATCCTTCAAAAAACCAGACCTACTTTCGCATCACATAATTTTCACAAAGGACAAAGGGCCTCAAACACCTGCCGCCCGGAGCCTCGCAATGGGTAAGGCCGCCTCTGCTGGGAGATATTCTGCAGACTGGTTCTGGCCCGTAAATGAGACTTTCGGCCCCCAGCCTAGCCAGCTCATCCGCGGTTTCGTTACCGGGGATACTGCTGTGATCTCTAGGCTCTCTAGTGAACAACCAATTATGGCGAAGATCTCAGCCTGAAACACGGTAGCAAATTCTCCCAAGCAAGCGTATTTGCCCGTTGGTGGCATGCCTCCGTAGAATCCGGCTCCCGCCCGGTTGTCCTTTCTGGATCCGTCCGTGAACCATACTATGTCATTGGAGTGGACAGTAATTGGGACATTTCCATCCCAGTCCTCCCTAGAAGGTATGATAACCTGGTATAGCTTCGAGAAGCTGTGCACCTTGGTCATGGCATCCGATGGCATGGCCATGACCGGTGACTCAAGAAGAGACTGTTGCAGCCGTCCCAACAGGGTGGAAGTCCATTTCGTCCTGCCCGTCGCCATGACTCTGAGAGCTGCCTTCCTGGCCTCCATCTGAACAAGCAGAGGAAGAGGAGTCAGGTCGATCAGCGCCTCAAGTGAAGCGGTGGGTGCGGACGAAAGCGCACCCGTGATTATCAGACTGGCTAGCCTCTGAACACTATTTAATGTTTTAATGCAGTTCACCTGTTGAGCCTTATTGTACCACACCACGCAGCCGTATGTGGCCATCGGTCTCACTACAGCTGTGTAAAGCCATAGCATTGCCTTCGGCCGAAGGCCCCATTTTGAGCTGACAAGTCTCCAACAGGATCCCAGAGCACATCTAGCCTTTTTTGTGATGTGTTCGATGTGCTTATTCCAAGTGAGTCCCTTATCCAGAATAACTCCTAGGTATTTGACCTCACTTGCAAACGTGATAGTTTTCCCGAAGAGTGTTGGGGGTTTTAGTCCCTCCAACTTCCTCTTTTTGGTGAAAGGTATCAAGACCGTCTTATCAGCGTTGACTGTTAGCTTGACCCTCATGCACCAATTTTCGACGACTCTCAGTGCTGATTGCATTAGCCCAGCGACCACCGATGCGCATTTGCCCACCACTAGTATAGCTAGGTCGTCAGCGTATCCTTGAGCGTAGAACCTTTTGTCATTCAGTTCTTCCAGGAGCTCATCCACTACCAGGGACCACTCCAGTGGCGACAATACTCGCCCCTGAGGGCATCCTTGGGTCAGCCTGCTCCTGATCGTCGAGCCCATGATAGTAGATGACGCTATTCTGTTGTTGAGCGTGGCCTTGATCCATTCTATAGTAGGTAGTTGAATCTATATTCCTTAAGGCCAGGCTGTCCGTAATAGAGCAGGTTGAGGTGTTATCGAACGCGCCTTCAATATCTAAGAAGGCACATAGTGCAAGCTCCTTATCCTCAATGGCTCTATCAATGCGATCTACTAACTCCATCAACGCCGTTTCAGTAGATCTGCCCTTCTGGTAGGCATGTTGTCTTTCATGCAGAGGCCTTTCGATGAGGTAGGTGTCCCTTATGTGAAGGTTGACCACCTTCTCCATCGTTTTAAGCATGAAAGAAGTGAGGCTTATGGGTCTATATGACTTGGGTAAAGCTTTGTCTCGATCACCACCTTTGGGTATACAGGAATACTTTTTCATCGGTACAATAAATTTTACCACGTCATTGGTATCGATAATAGAGTACATTTCTCAAATAAAAAAAATATTTTTTTTTTTCATTTCAATTATTTTATCCTATATCCAATCTAATACCGCAATGGACCTAGTATAACAACAGGACAGACTACTGTGAGCAAAAAAACGAGCCGAGCGAGAGGTTGGAAGAGAGGCCGTGTGTCCCTTTCTAGTAGGGTGACAATAATATTTTCTGCTGTGGCAAACTGCAAAGCTGTGTGAGACAAATTGTGAAACACTGAATGACATACAGCTGAGGCTTTAAAAGTCGACTAGATTGAATAGTGTAAAATCAAGAAGGTTTGAAGTGACGGCTGCATTAATATGTAACAGATTTTTATGTAATTCTCTGCCTTACTTAAACACGATTGAGCCATTTTTGTCGCATTTCTTCATTGTTGGAAAATCTATAAAAACTGTATTATATTATCATTAAAGGCATTACTCGACTTCACACGTTTTTTCTCAGTAACTAGGTACTTACAGCTTACTACGATTCTAGGCGAGTCGCTATCGCTACTGACTAGTTTGTAACAAAACGTAGTACAATTATAACTCTTAATAACGTCAGTTGCTATAATGTTAACACTTTTATACTAGAATAACTAGATTAACATTAACAATTAACTTACTAATGTTACTAATAAACGAAATATTGCAACCAGCAGAACTTTCACTTCGACAAGAATATATACAACATTTTTTTCACCATTTTGACTGTTAAATCATCAAACAAATAATAAAAACATAGTTACGGAGATACATGAAGTAAGAAATAAAAACTATTTTCAAATTTAATATTATCCGGTGTTCAGCATAAAATATGTGTAATGGCGTATCTATTGTCTTGCGAATGATACCATCTAATAAAAAAAGAAGGAAAAGGATTTAATGTAAACTGCATTTTTATTTAGTATTATATGACTATTTCTAACTTTTTTAATTAGAATATGATATAGTTATAAACATTTGTTAAAATAATAATATAGTACACTCGTTTTATCTAAGATTTTTCAAGTTACTTTTTATAAATACCAACATTTTTCTGGTTGGCAACATGCAAGAACGAGACACACAGCCTCTCTCCTGGCTATCTCGCTCGGCTCGGATTTGCCTCTATGATACGTGCATTGTGAAATACACTCTATTACTAAGGTAATACAGTTCTTTTTAGCAATTACAAAATTCGGAGTCTTCTATCCATAGGTACTATATCCATGAATACCGCATGTGCGCACTAACTACAAGGCGTCAACGGGTGCGGTATGAGGTAGGGGGCGGCGAGGTGGGGTAAGCGATCGGCCGGGCGGCGCACGAGTTGGCAACAAAGCATCGATAGATGCGTAACGTATCCACATTTTGTATTAGTTTAGCGGATAAGTTCGGGGATTGATAATTTTGTTTTTTTGTTCCAAAGGGGTAGTAACAAAAATCGCTAGTATTTTTTATTTTTGACAACTATTACGTATGTTGATGTATTGTACCGGTGAAAAAATAACCCTGTATATGAGACTCTTACCTTTGTCCATGCCCTTGGAATATAGCCCCACGCAAAACTAGCTCTAAATATCTTTAGTAGCACAGGGAGGATAATGAAAAAATGAATGAAAATGAAAAAGTATTTATTCTCTAACAAATACAGGTATTACACTTAAATATGTCCGCCAAACTGTATAGCAGTTTGTTGGCAGATATAGCTCACATTTTTCTTTTTCTATACAATTTTACGACTACTTAGTACTTATACCACAATAAGGATAGTACACAATAGAAAATTAAACGACAATGCAAACTATATTCTGGTAACATAACCATAACTCACATGACATAAATGTTTTATCAGTAGGAAGGTACATTATTTATGTCCTTGCCCTGTTGGATAAGGGCCGGAAATATGTTATCCTCGCCACCAGTCTTATAGGGCTTAAAGCTGTCAATTGCCCATTTGACTCGGTCAGGTTTGAAAATCATGGAAGCTCTTCTCCAGTCGTCTAAAGTTGGTCTGGTTTTAATGGGTGTGTGGGAGAAGGCTTCATTCACGTTCAGATGGATACTGTTGGGGAAGTGCACCTCGGCAAGAAGCCTTAGTGTGTCCTCCGCCGTCTTTGTGTAGGTGCCATCTGGTCTCCTCAGAGTGCTAGGATGGGAGCAAGGGGCTTTGGATACTATCTTATAAAGTTTTGAGGTTTGCGAGGTGTTGTTCACTTCCTCACAGAACCTACTCCAAGAGCGTCTTTTGGCTTTCCTTAGCTCCTTATTGAACGTCGTGAGGGCGGTTTTGTAGGCGTCCCAGTTCCCGTCTCGTTTGGCTCTGTTAAACAAAGTTCGGGTTTCTTTCCTGAGACGCGCCAGAGTACCACTCCACCAAGGTACGTTACGCTTACTTTTTGATTTTTAAGAGGACAGTTCCTGAGATAGGCCTCATTAAGGCCCAGCTCTAGCTCTCCTACCGTTTGCTCTAAATGTTCCACGGTCCTAACCGATTTTTTAATCGTTGTAAGGTTTGACTGCAGGTCCTCCCTGAATGCTTCCCAGTTGGTGGCCTTGGGATTCCTGTATGAAATTATTTGCCCTGGCATACTGTTGTGTACGTCAAACCGGGTGTAACAATGATCGGACATGGAGTTGTCGTCCGATACATGCCAGTTATCGGTGCGGTGCCGTATAGGGCCCGTACATACTGTAATGTCGAGAACCTCCTGTCTCAGTGGTGTAATAAATGTTGGCTTAACGCCCTGATTCAAAATAAGGAGGTGGTTGGTTAATAAGAAATCAAAGAGTTTCTCACCTCTGGAGTTTGTGTCGGTGCTACCCCAACTTGTATGATGGGAGTTGCAGTCACTTCCCATGATAAGCTGGTTCTTCTGCTTTCCGACATAGTCCATTAGTGATAACAGTTGTGTAGTGGGGTCCGGAGCGTTCCCAGGCAGGTATGCGGAGCATACCATTAGTCTGTCTCCGCTCCCACGGGGCTCCTGTTATAGTAGTTTTTATTTCTTACTTCATATATCTCCGTAACTATGTTTTTATTTGATGATTTAACAGTCAAAATGGTAAAAAAATGTTGTGTATATTCTTGTCAAAGTGAAAGTTATGCTGGTTGCAATATTTCGTTTATTAGTAATATTAGTAAGTTAATTGTAATGTTAGTCTAGATATTGTAGTAAAAAATCGTTAACAATAAAGCAACTGACGTTATTAAGAGTTATAACTGTACTACGTTTTGTTATAAACTAGTCAGTAGCGACTCGCCTAGAATCGTAGTAAGTACTAAGAAAAAAACGTGTGTAGTCGAGACTAATAACTAATATTATACAGTTTTTATAGATTTCTCAACAATGAAGAAATGCGACAAAAATGGTGTTTAAGTAAGGCAGAGAATTACATAAAAATCTGTTACATATTAATGCAGCCGTCACTTCAAACTTTCATGATTTTACACTATTTAATTTCATCGACTTTTAAAAGCCTCAACTGTATGTCATTCAGTGTTTCACAATTTGTCTCACACAGCTTTGCAGTTTGTCCACATAGCAGAAAATATTATTGTCACCCTACTAGAAGGGGACACACGGCCTCTCTTCCAACCTCTTGCTCGGCTCGTTTTTTGCTTACAGTACTCGGTCCTGTTGTTTTTCCTAGATCCCTAGGCATAACAACAATAGTCGCTTTACCGCCATAATTGATAAAAAAAAATTAAAAAAATTGGCGGCAGAATGAGATTTTGTCATTGTCGTTTGTCACTTTACCGGCAAATTTGCTTTGTCGTAGTAGATTGTTTAAAATAAAAATCCGCGTTTTCGGATTTAATGCAACATCATATAAAAGAGCAGCCGTTAAGAAATAAGAAACAATTGCCGGTATTGTCTATAACTTGTTTTATTAGTGTTTATTTCGAAATAAAACTAAAGTGAAAATGGCTCCAAGGATTGCAAGAGCAAAGGTACCTATACAATTTACAAACTATCATAATTTAATTAGGTCTGGGAATATTTACCGGATTGCTGTCTAATATCATTTGTTACTGATTGCATGATAAATTCCTAAACGATGAAATATGTAGTAAATATACTTTAGGTGTAATTTTCTTTAGAACTACGTAGAACATAAATGAACACCTGTGTTGTAAAAATTTACCGCTAAAACTTGGTTAAGCCGGGTGAAAATTTGATTTCTTTAAAACTATGTACTATTGAACAGTTTCCGCTCGACCAGGCAAAGATCAAGATCAAAAACAGCGCCGTTGAATCGTGGGCACATCGTGCGCACGCACACATACTCACGTGTAAATGCGTAGTTAAACCACGGGTGACTGTACCCGTCATTCCTTTGTGTTTAAATATTTTGAGGCAGCATAGTGCAAATAAAAATATTTAGAAACCTAATAAACCCCTCTACCTCTTCCAAATTCTTCTTGCCACTATCACTATTTCATCCTCCCATCTTTTGCTGACGTCCTTTACATCTCTTTCCCTCTCTAGGGATTCAAGGTAGAACACTTGCTCCTCCTCTTGCTGTATGACCTGTCCACCTCAATTTTAGGGTTTTTACTTTTACTGGTACACCTTCTGCTTTATCAATCTTTATTCTGCATGTCATACTCCTTTGCATACTTCTCTGGCACAATTAGGAGGGCCCCTCCATTATTAAGAGGGCCCCTTAAGCTCCGGGGCCCTGGTGCACTGCACCACCTAGCCCTACGATAGCTACGCCACTGTCTTTGTGTGTCTAATATTACTTCCAGGCTTTTTATATTTGTGTATCTATTTCTTTTCCTGTTGTGTTCTGTGGTGAGTTTATTTGACACTAGCATTTGCTCATGTGAAATTGGGTTTTAAATGATATAATAATTTAAAACTTTCATCCCCTATTTTACTCTCTTAGGGATTTATTATTAGAAAATGCTGAAATATGTGATGTTAATCTTCCATACTCAAGTCATAATTTTGTAATTTGTGAATATTTTAAATAGTTAGCTATAGATATTAATATTATAATGTAACACCTAAAT
Source organism: Glaucopsyche alexis (assembly GCA_905404095.1). Classification (NCBI taxonomy): domain Eukaryota; kingdom Metazoa; phylum Arthropoda; class Insecta; order Lepidoptera; family Lycaenidae; genus Glaucopsyche; species Glaucopsyche alexis. The sequence continues at coordinate 20,941,984 of FR990049.1, read as the reverse complement.
GATGTATGAATTTCCTAAAAAACATAGAATTAATTATTTTTAAGTAATTTCTTACTTTTGTGTGAATTTGTTTACTTTTCTTTGAAATATCTTTTGATTTTTATTCATCTTGTTGGTTTGCTCTTTCTTTTATCAGACAATGTTTCAGCTGATAGTCTATTGCTCTTAGCTTTTTGTTTACTGCAGCTTATTTCTTCCATTACTGTACTAGTTGAATTTTGTGTATTTTATTTTTCTTGTTTAAGTGCTTTAGTTTAAGTTGTTCGCCAGCAAAGTTTTATAATTTTATTTTCTTTTTTATTGAATATCTTAATTATTATTAATGTTTTTATAGCAAAAGTATAACCCTTGTTCATCATTTTTCCAATTGTAAAAGGGTTGTTATTACTGTTAAAGTTGTTTCTCACTTGTGCATTGAAGTTAATCCAAGTACTATCAAGTTTTTGTTTGTATATTTCTGAACAGTCTCATTTAGGTCTTCAAAGAAGTTGTCCTTTTTGGCTTCACCTGCCACTTCTGCAAGTCCATCCTGTTTTTTTTTTAATATTTTTTCCACTCATATTGTCCTTTTGTATCTCCTTTGTGGTAAAAGATATTATAGTCTTCATACTCTTCTGTATGCTCACCTAACCTTCTTACCTCGCTCAGGACGAATATAATCCCATTTGATGTTTCTTAAAGCGATTTATAGTTCTCGAAGTTCTCTTCTTAAAATAAGGGTATTTATGGTAGCTAAATGTATTAGATTATTGATTAGAGAGGTTCGGTCATACACCCCAGAGTGACCAGCCAGGTTGGGATTTTTTTTCATTCAACCCCATTACTATGCAAATACTTTTATGACTTTGAAAGTTTTTTTTTTTCAATTACTTCAAATATCATTGATTCTTTGCAACCAACATTGAATCCTTATAGATAATTTCTTTGTTTTACCGAAAAGTATTTTTTGTTGCCTATGGTAAGTGCAATCAGCTAAAACATTGGAGTTTATGTTGAGTGCATACGACGGCTTAGTTGCAATTTTTTAGTGCTAATTTTAATAATTTAAAGTACCTACAATGTTTACTTATACTATAATAAAAGTAGTTGTCTTTTACCGAATAAAAAGGCACAATAAACTCCAGCTAGGCATCAAGACTTACCACAAAATTCTATACGATCAGATCCCTAGTGTACAAAATCAATTCGTCAAATATGTCAAAATTTTTCAATTTTTTTTACCAAATATGGGAAATGTAAAGATAGCTTAATTTTTACAACAATAAATATACTGTTTTAATTATTTCCAAATATGACTTCATTTTTTTAATGCACTACATTTGGATGGAGCATAGTTCCACTAGAATGCATACCATGCCATATATGGCTTCATGTAGTAATTTCTAAAATAAGTACAATTTTTTTTTGTTATCTAGGTATTTAATAAGAAATAAAGACAATTTCAGACTCCTTCATAATTCATGCAATAAGGGGTTAAGTTTTTCTGTGTTCAGTTGTTTTGCAGCTGGTTTCAGACCTTTCTATATAATATTTCAATAAGGCCTAAAAGTGAGACGTAATAATATTATGTCCACATTCTTAAATTTGGTCGCCCCTTTCTTTTGGTTTCTCTTGAGTACTTTGTTTGCTCTATTTACTTAATTGTGAGCCAAACCTGATTTTAGTTCTATGCATGTATTATATCTGTAACTTATGTGTTCCCAATATAAGATTACTTTAAGATAAATAATTATTATCATTCATATGAATTAATATTTTTCAAATAAAATGATACTTAATAAATCTGTACTAATCTTAATTGGATGAAGAAAGCAAGATTATATATTTTTATTTATTTATTTCCAGAAAAATACTGAAGTTCAATCTGTAGAGAATGATGCTCCGAAAAAAGGAAGGGGTAAAGCAAAGATAGAAAAAGTAGTGGAATCCAACATAGAAAATGAAAATAATGAAGAAAATGTTGAGGTTCCTGAAAAAAAGACTAAGAGAGGGAAAAAGCCTGTTGAAGTTGTAAAAGAAAATGGTGTAGACGAAGAAGTTACTGCTCCGGCACCTAAAAAGGGCAGGAAAAAAAATGTTGAAAATGAGAAAATAGAGAATGACTCTAAAGAATCAACACCAGCTGATGAAAATGAGGAGGAAGAAGAGGTGACCAATGGTGATGTTGAAGTAATTGTTAGCAAGGGCCAAAAGAAACAAACCAAGAAAGAAACAAAGCCTAAAGAACCTGCTAAGAGTAAGAAAGCCACTAAACAAGTTGAAGAAAAAGAAGTTGAACAAAAACCAAAAGGAAGAGGAAGAAAACCAAAAGCAGAAAAAGTAGAAGAGCCAGCTGATCAGAATATGGATGATGAAGAAATGAAACCAGATCCACCAGCAGCTAAAGGTAGGAGAAAGGGTAAAGTGGCACCAGCAAAATCAGAGGAGACTGAAAAAGAGAATGGTGAAGAAAAGTCAGAACCGGAACCAAAAAAGAAGGAAACCAAAGGCCGTAAAAATGCTACCAAGAAAGCACCTTCTACACAAGAGTCCGAAGGTAATGAAGAAGAATTAAAAGATGAGGCATCTGTGGAAAAAAAAGAAGATAAGATAGACCCCTTAAAACAAACAGAGAAAGGTAAACACAAGTATTTATTTTCAAAAATAATACTTTTACAAGAGTAGTACAAAATAATGTAATTAACATTAACTGACCTGAGGGTCAGACTGCTCCCCCACAGCTGACAGCACAAGCCGAGCACTGCTGGGCCTGTGCTGTCAGCTGTGGGGGAGTAGTAGTTCAAATCAAATTACTATGACACTCAACTATTTGCCATATTTAACAAATAGTTACTGGTAGATAGGTTATTGAAACCGGCTGTTAAACTTCACTGTCTATTACCAGGCTGATGATACATGAGATACATGAACCATAACATTATAAGGACTTACGGCCCATTTCAATAACCTATCTATCTATAACTATCTGTTAAAAACGTCGTCATTCAATCATTACAAGTTTGACGTTTGATCGATACAAGTTTCTAACAAATAGATGGATAGGTTATTGAAACGGGACATTAGGCATTGTACTGTAATTAAATGGCATATTATGTCTCTTAACTTTAGGTGGTGGGATTTACAAGAAATTTAAGTATAATGCGATTCAAATGAGAATAGGAACGTCAATGACCTCTATCTGTCAAATGTCACTTGAAAAGTATGGTTTGCAGAAAAACTTATTTGCCAATAATAATAGTCAAAATAATTCTTTATATACTCGACACTAGCAGAATGGTGCAAAACCTTTGCAACCGCGATTGCCATAAATAAAAAAAGAGAATTAATAGTCTTACATCGAATTTAAATAATATAATAACGTTAAATTATCTAAACATTTAATTATAATAATACATATTCATAATTCGTTTTTAAAATCATAAATTAACATTTTGTTTTTCATTGTTAGTACAAGGCAACTTGCCAAAATTATATTGTTTTTGTTACTGTCATACTCATTTTGCTCAAAAATAAGTAAATGAGGCGCTGTGTTACAACGACGACGATGACTACTCGGACAGTAATACAGAGATGAGTGAAATTGAAGAAATATATAATAAGAAAAGAGAATAGATTCAGATTACATTGTTTTTTCACTCAATTTTGTGAATAAATTATATTAAAAGAAAAAACTTTTTTTGCCCACCCTACCTAATTAGGTACCCAATTGGGTAAAATTGACAGCTATGACGTCACAATATGGCGCCGACTCGATCCTATTCTCATTTGAATCGCACTATAATTCCTGTTATTGTCAATAATTTTGTGTTATTCGAAAATTTGGATTGTGGTGCTTGTTCGAATCCTAGTCAGATAAATGTTTTTGAGATTATTTTTATTTTTCTATATTTATCAGAACTCCAAGCAAAGCTCGGTTATCCGGATACTTATGTTTTATATTAAAACATGTAGTACATAATATGATTTATTTCTGTTTCTGCTGTAACAACAAATACTTGAATAGAATAAAATTAATCTGACTCGCGGTTTTTATGCGCGGGTTTTATGTTAAGATATTAACAGCTAAAGTTTTATACAGGATTATTTTTTCACCAGTACAATAAATCAACATATGTTTGAGTTGTCAAAAATAAAAAATACTAGCGATTTTTGTTACTACCCCTTTGGAACAAAAAAAACAAAATTATCAATCCCCGAACTTATCCGCTAAACTAATACAAAATGTGGATGCATTATGCATCTATCGATGCTTTGTTGCCAACTCGTGCGCCGCCCGGCCGATCGCTTACCCCACCCCGCCGCCCCCTACTTCATACCGCACCCGTTGACGCCTTGTAGTTAGTGCGCCCATGCGGTATTAGATTGGTTATAGGATAATTAATTGAAATGAAAAAAAAAAATTTTTTTTTATTTATTTGTGAAATGTACTCTATTATAGATACCAATGACGTGGTAAAATTTATTATACCGATGAAAAAGTATTCCTGTATGTATTTTGTGTTCCAGGTGATGCAAATCAGGAGGATTCAGATGCAAAGGAAGATGAAAGTGCACCTGAAGTTAAGCCAGTAAAAGGAAAGAGGGGTCAAAAGAAAACAGTGGAAAAGGAAACGGACGCAGAAGATGTACAGGACACTGGTGAGCCTGCGACCAAACGCAGGCGCAAGGTTGATGGTAAATAATTCTTACAATTTTTTTTTTCTTTTAATTAATATATAACTTAAATATTAAATTGATGTCATTGACAATTGTTATATTATGTCCTGGTTTAAGTGTGTTCTTTTATTATTGTCAATAAAAGTATTCCAAAATTTTTATGCTTAGTTATTTATTTTCTTTTAACCCTTATTATTTGTATATATTATATTGGCAATGAAGTATATAAAATATTAATCTGACAAATATGTCAAAATTAACTTAGTGATAAAAATTACATGGTGACTCCCGCTCAGAGACTTAATTATTTAAAAAGGAATAGAATAAAGAATTTAAGAAAAATGTAGTGTTATATCTTAAATCCAATTCAATATTTTTGTAAAAGAGAACATTAATTTGGCCAAATGAAATATAATTTTTTTTTATGGCCTGGTCAATAAGTGAGTAGGGAAATTTAAATTGGTTGCTTAAAGCATTAAGTGTTATGTTCTCATATTGTTTACAAAAAAAGTTTTTTTACATCTGTACAGAGTATAAAAGCAATGTGAATAATAAAAGTCTTTAAGCGAGAGTATAAATTATGTTAATTAAATAAAATAAAGGTGACGGAGAGCATGTGACATCTTGTATTATGTATACACTTAATTTTTTCTACATTAATTACATTACTCTTTGATATCCAAGTGGGTATAATATTAATCCAGTGTTTTATCAGACTATGTTGTCTGATCTGGCAAATATATAATTAATATTATCTATCTATCCAGGACGTTTATTACACCGATTAGTCCTTGCTAAGTTCTCGAAGGATTGTGTTATACTATAGGTACCAGACAACAGAAATATATTTAAAACTTAAACTTATCCGTGACCCAGGAATACATTAAAGACATGCAACAACAACATTTATGATTAATTACAATAATATTGTAATTAATCATAAATGTTGTTATTATAATAGAAAAAGATTATCAAAGATATCCTTGGTGATCTTTCTCTTTAGTAAATACCCCAATCAATTTTAATAGAATTTTTGGGGATTGTAAGCTAATAGAATAGTCATTAACCCTAATTTAGAAAAGTTAATTTTTGTGCCTTTATTTGTGTTTGTTTCCATAAACAACAATATTTTCTGTATTGAGTGTAGGTATTGCAATAGAAAACTAAATCTAGTATTTTAGCTTTCAATCCTTGAAAATATAGTTTTTAATTGATTGGGAGAAAGTTATAGGGATGGATTCCTAACACACAAATTCCGAAAAATTATAATGTGTGTTTTTTTTCCACACAAGCGTATAAGTGAGTTTAATTTTTTTATCCTTTAGATAAGTAGAATAATGTTAGTTTAGTAATACTAGTTTTAAATTATAAATGTAACAAATATTTTCAGCCACTGAGGAAAAGAAAGCTGTATCTGTAAAATCTGTAACCGATTATGAATCAATAGATTTTGCTAATACTTCTAAAAATGCACAGGGTAAAGAATGGAATTTTAAAATATCTACATGGAATGTAGACGGTGTTAGAGCGTGGTTGAGCAAGGGTGGTTTGGAGTATGTAAAATATGAAAAACCGGACATATTATGTTTACAAGAAACTAAGTGTTCACAAGAAAAATTACCAACAGAAATAACTAACTTGCCTGGCTATCACGCATACTGGTTATGCAGTGACAAAGATGGCTATGCAGGAGTTGGCGTGTACACCACAAAACTGGCCATGAATGTCCAATATGGTCTTCAAAATGAGGAACTGGATAGTGAAGGTCGTATCATCACAGCTGAATACGAATTGTTCTATTTAATATGCACGTATGTTCCAAATGCTGGTAGGAAACTAGTAACCTTACCTAAAAGACTGAAATGGAACGAAGAATTCCGTAAACATGTACAAACGTTAGACAAGAAAAAGCCAGTGATAATTTGTGGAGATATGAATGTAGCTCACAATGAAATAGGTATGTTGTCACACAGGATTTTGTTTTTAACTAGATATTTTATTAATATGTACTAGCTGATGCCCGCAACTTCGTTTGCGCAGAACTAATGGAAGCGGAACCCTATTTTTTTAAATGGAACCCTAAAATAAAAGTAGCCTATATTAGACCTTATAATATCAGCTATCTGCTAGTGAAAGTCTCGTGAAAATCGGTCGAGCCGTTTCAGAGATTAGCCGGAACAAACAGACAGACAGACGGACAGACAAAAATTTTAAAAATTGGTATTTTATTGTAAGTACCGAATATACTTTCAGATGCATTACGTGAGAAGCTGTTTATTTGAAGTTACAAACAGACACTTCAATTTTATTTATCTGTGTGTATAGAGTATAGATGTATTGATCCACATGCAAAACTATATGTTAAACTATGTATTATTGTTTTGTTAACAGATTTAAAAAATCCGAAATCAAATAAGAAGAATGCAGGTTTCACTGCAGAAGAAAGAGAGGGTATGACACAGTTACTAGGTGATGGTTTCGTGGATGTATATCGCCATTACTACCCCGATAACGCTGGTGCTTACACGTTTTGGACTTACATGTGTAACAGCCGAGCTAAAAATGTTGGATGGTATGCTTACATTTTACAACTATTAAACTTAGGCAACTTGAGTCGTGACTAGACTAGAATGTTCACAAACCCAACCTATTAAGGGGATTCCTTTTTTCGTATTTTTTGGCATCATTTAATTTGGCATAACTCGTTAGGCATTTTTTGTCATAACAATATTTTGACATAATTCTTGGCATACTTGGGTACCATAGTGTAATAAAAGGTTAATAGATTAATCCTGCGTGAAATAACGTTATGCATTTTTGGGTTAGGTTAAAACTTTTTTGTCACATTCACGGTTTTTAAATACATAATTATATCATTATGCTCAAATATGTTTATGCCTTGTATGTACTATGTATGTATGCTTAACAATATTATGCTTAAAGTGATTATGCCAAAAATAATTATGCCTTAACAGTAATGCCCAAAAGTTATGCCAAATTAACATTATGCATAACTTTTTCCAAAGAACAAGATGAAATTAAATTAATGTCAAATTATACCAAGTTATATTGTGTCATAGGATTTTTAGCGAAAAAATAGGAAACCATACCTAAGTATACCTTATGCAATACTTATTGTAACTATAAAATTGTAGTAATATTATAATGGTTAGTGTTACGAATATCGAACACTTGTTCACGTGAACATGCTATCAACAAATAGGTCATGGTTTTTGTTGGCAATGGTAGGTACCCGTGCACGAAAGTTTGTTTCATTATTGTTGTTATTTACAAAGCTGTCACAAAGCTTAATATTATAGGCTCTTGTTATTTAAATTAAATTGAATGACGACACCATCTCGACCCAAAGCAAAGTTAGCCCCAGCTCGACTAGGGATCGGGATTGGGAATCCTATATTGTCAGTCCAATGCAACGTCAAGCTGTCGCCTCAAACGTGGATATTAAAATTCTTATGACATTACTAATGAACATGTCACTCTGGTGGTTTATGAATATTCAGGTTTTCAGACCACGCTATACTGTATCGCTTATAGCTCGCGATAATGTGAGACAGCTATATATTTAACATTTTTAAATATAGCTGTCTTTGTCATTACATTACATATTCGCGGTATATCGGACATCGAAACTAATGAATGTCAAAACGCTTTTACGCCGACGACATAAAAGCGTGCTTCTCACATTATCGTGTGCTTTAAGCGATATCGTATAGCGTAACGTGAAATACGCTTTATGACCTGAACCTAATTGATAAATTATTGTTTCAGGCGTCTTGATTACTTCATTGTATCACAACGATTATTGCCGTCTATTTGTGACAGTGTTATAAGAGACAAAGTTTATGGCAGCGATCACTGCCCACTGTCATTATTTTTGCATCTCACTAGTGCGGACGTACCTAAAGAGTAACAATGAATACATATTGACAACATTGTTCGAGTTTATATTTGGGACTGATATAAATAAAAACATTATTTTCTCAATTATTGTATTTTTAATAAAACAATATAACAAAACCACTTTTTTGCAACTGTTTGAAATTAATATAATTTAACAAGCAATTAGGAATTAACTTTTAAATGAGGAAGTATAAAATGGTGGAAACTTATAACAATATTAACAACTTAACTTGTTTCTTAATAAATAAACTTAATGGAATCAACATAAAAAGAAAGTATTATATGGCGCAAACTTATAACACTCCTAACTTAACACCCTTACGGCGTTGCTCGAGATGTACCTATAACAATAAAGTATTTTTTTTAAACACGCCACTTTAGTGCAATAATAAATGTTTAGGGAACTTTTCTTATACTATAGCTAGGTTAATGAGTAATGGGAAACTGTTGATTGTCGCATTGATAAATAGGGATACAGCTATCAGCATTTTTTTGTGTCCTTGATTGTTCAAATATATTGTAACAGCCTCTGTGGTCTAGTGATTAGAGCTTGGCTCTCGACTCGGAGGTCGTGTGTTCGATTCCCGCATTGGAACAATAAAAATGTTGTTTCCAAGTTTGGTTAGGCCAGTGTAGGCTGATCACCTGATTGTCTGACAAGAAAGATGATCCATGCATTGGATGGTTATCCATCCCACTAGGTTATGAGAGTAAAGGAAGAGAGAGTGCTCTTGTGTACTGAGCAAACACTTGGGCACAAATAATTACTCCTGCGTAACTGGCCTAGTTTCAATGAAACCGGTCACCGTCACCAAAATCGTAATTCAAGTTACAATACAATAATATTGTAACTTCAACAAGTTTCGATAATATGAATATATTTTGGATAATCAAGGGAGTTCATTTAACCCCATGCAAGCCTGTAATCCTTCATAAAAGTTTCGATAATATGAATATATTTTGGATAATCAAGGGAGTTCATTTAACCCCATGCAAGCCTGTAATCCTTCATAATGTACAAGTTGACTGACTTGTCTAGGTTTTCATTACAAAATAAGACAGGAGGCCTACTTTCAGGGGCTTCACTTCTATGTAAGATGCACCGTTTTCTCTTAATTGCACAGTTATTATGTAAATATGTATTACATCAAAAATTCCTTAATGCAAAATCATGTTACCTGAATTATTTTCTTGAAAGCATCTCTTTTAAGTAATGAGTAAGCAACCTCTAAGCATTTCAGAGCATTTGATTGAAGTTCCTTAAGACCGGAGCAGAATAGCGCAATGCCAGCTTCTAAACCAGTACCAAAGTCGCACTCATCCACGGCTATACTTGCATAAGTTATAATTGGTTGAATCTCTGCTAACACTTTATCTTTTTCATCTTGGGTTTTAGCATCTTTGAGTATCTTAAACATTTCTTTTATCTTCCCTAAAAAAAAAAGAAATTGCACATTAATTGCAGACATTACGGTATTTGGATTTATAATTAATAATAGGATGATAAATAAGGATTTTAATCCTAATACCTTGCATGTGTGTTTGAAAGTGAGAGAGGTAGTGAAAGCCCAAAGAGGGATCAGGGCGTTAAAAGACATAGTAGGGCATAAATATGATTTAGTAACAAGCAAAACTGCTGTTCCTGAGGTGTCACACATCAATCACGAGCACACTAACCACTGAATCTACAGTAACTAGTAAGTAATTCGATAAATAGGTTGACAAATGTAGTAAAACTGTAAGAAAGTCATCATACCATCTTTTTCTACCAGTGGTCTGTAACCCACTTGAGTTTTCTTATCATATGGAACCACAATGCCAGCGCCGTGAAGGGTTCTGCAAACAATTTGTTTTTGGCGCTTCTTCATGTCATATTCTTCGATTGTATATTTATGTTCCTCAGCCCATGCCTTAACTTTGCTCATCAGTTTTTGAGTAGCCATTTTGGCAAAGGGTGATTTACTGGTTTCATGTTGTAAAAACCAGCTGAAAAGATGGAATAAATAATGAAATTAGTCAGAAACAAATGCAGCACATAATAGCAACTCAACACGTCATAGCAACTTTACATACCCATACTACATGCCCTCTTTATACCCCCCTCCCTAGTATATGCCTACTGCCTAGACACCCCCCCCCTCCCCTTTTCAAATAGTACTTCATACCTATATTATGGCCGCGTTTTTATGACCACTATAATGAGAAAGAGGGCACCGCAAATTGAGCCACTACATAGGGAAAAGACGACAACATATATGTAGATTTTTTACGCGCGTTTATGTGATTGCCATTAGGTTTGTGGCCTAGTCCAGTGGTCTGCAATCTGCCGTTCTTTGGTTCTATATGCAAATATTTATTTTGGAAAAAAATATTTCTATCTTTTAGCTACATGTACTTATTTTTCCCCCAACATACTATTATTATTAACACTCTGTTTTAGGCAGTTGATTTTATTGTATTTTCCCAAGTATTTGATTTCGGCGTTTTAAGTTTAACCTGTTAAATAGACAAATATTCTTGATCACTTCCTCAGCCCACTTGCATTTTAAAAATAGATAATAATATAGTGCCATACTTACAGTCCAGCCTGCAAATCCAACACAGAGATCATGAGATTTACATAGATGTTGACTATATACAAAAACCTAAACCCCTCATTGCACTCGGTGACCAAGAGTAGTACTTTGAAGACACCCTCCCCCTACACAGGTTTCATAGTATGGGTATGTTCACTTACTAACCAGCAAAATAAATAATTTTATTACAATACATGCAAATTAATAATTCTTTATTATTCAATATTTAATTTATAAGAAAAAATAATAATATTAGTACTAGCTGTTGCCCGTGGCTCCGCCCGCGTAAATATAGTTTTTTCGCAGTCTTGGATATGTGACTAATGCACAAAATAGATAAAAACAATCCTTGGTGTGGATAATACATATATCATGCTAAAATTTCAGCTCGATCGGTTCAGAACTTTTTTAGTTTTTGAAGCGTACACAAACCAACATAATTTTTTTATATATATAGATTAATTGATTCATATTGTAAAATAGATTTATTCTGTTTGAAAAAACTTACTAAACAGCTCCGAATATATTTTCTGATACAGGTGTGATGACACAGTCCTTAGAACTGTCATTTTTTGCCAGAAACACTGGTTTTTCTTTAGGATCATCTCGAAAGTAGCCAATGTGGAACTGACTGGTGCCCTTCTTCTTCAGAACAGACTGAAACAATGTAAAATAGAATCTTACATCTCATCATGATGCACAGAGACCGCTCTTGTTGGTAGCGAAAATAATTACAAATTCACTGACTATTTGTATTGGATTACTATATTATGTGAAACAATAATTACAAATTCTTTACAATAATAACAAATACAATAAAAAAAGTATAGATCACATGCTTTTTCATTGTATTTAAAAAGCATAAATCTATATTAATATAATAAAGAGGAAAAGTTTGTTTGTTTGCATTGAATAGGCTCCGAAACTACTGGACCGATTTTGATGAAATTTTGTACAGATGTAGAGTAGACCACGGGGAAGGACAGGCTACGTTTTATCGTGGAAAAATGTACAGTTCTTGCGAAACTAAAATTTGCATGCACAAAGTCACGAGCAATATCTAGTCTATAATAAATTGGAAAGCAAGCAATTGTTTTTATTTTATTAGTGCCTATTCCATAAATTGCCTGTTATAGGCAATTTTTATCAACAACATAATATGTAATATCTACTTTTAAAAACATAGTATTTCTGTTCACCTGTAATTCTGGAGGGTCATAATAAAATCTCCAATGAGTTAAATATAAATCCTTGCATAACATTTTTGGTAACTTTCCCAAAAGAAAATCAAATGGCCCAATCAATTGTAAATTAACACTGTCTAGAATACTTTCAATAGGTTTTGATTCCTTTTTGGCTTCTTTTTTTAAACACTCAAAAAATTTAAAGAAATCATCAGGCATTTCAACAAGAAATAGTTCCTTTAGTACACTGGGATCAGTATGTTTGTGATAATAAGAAAAATTGTATTCCCCTTCTGAGCTTTCTTCATCATTATCAGATTCTTGGCCAGAAACAATTGTAGTCTGTTTAACTGATTCTTCGTTCGTCTTGCTACATGATGATTTAGTATCCTCATCAGACTTCAGTGGTTGGGGTGCCACTTTCTCCTGTTTTGGAGTTTCGCAGTTAGATTTATCGACTTCTCGAGAATCATCCGATTTTCGGTTTCCAGTCTTTGGACCTTTATTAAAAGGTAAAAAACGATGCATATTATGCTTCTTTACTGTTTTAGATGGTGGAGGATGTTTATATTTTTTATGATGTTCTTCGTTTTTTTGATAGCACATTTCACCATATTTGCAGATAACTCTTGGATCCTGGTTGTACTTTTCACGTTCGTCAGACATTGTACCTTGTAATTTTCTTAAATAGCTTCAAAATAGAAAATAGAATCCAAAATAGACTTTTATTTTCGGTTTTGTTTAAACCACAACATTTAAAATTTTAGCTTCTTCCCATCTTCTTCCTCTTTCAATTTTTGTTTTTTTTTTGTTCAAAAATGGAACTTTATAATTTTATTTTTATATATATGGCGTCGGCTTATAACCATTTGCCAGTGTCAAGTATATTTTCGTAATTGATTGTACTGTCGGTTCTTGGTGGAAATTCATGTTGAACACTAATAAAACACAATTTTTCGTGCACTTTTTCCACTATATTAAGATATAATTATAAGTTTTAATAAATAACACGACCGGTTTCGAAATAAATCATCATCAGGTGTAGCTAATTAGTGTAGGTAGTTTTAAATAATTAAATATCTTCAAAACAAATAAAAGGGTTGTCAGCATCATGAAATTTTATACCATTTGGTAGAATTTTTCTCCCAAGTACGACTATTTTCTACTGATGTTAAACTTAATATTTAATTGGTTTTACCGATTTTTATATTGATAAATTAATAACGTTATGGTTAGAATGTCACATATATACAGATGTCAGATCCTAAAATTAAAATTACTATCAAATTATTAAATGTCCAATAAAATAATATAAACAATATCAAACTAACTTAATAAAACGATACTATTGTCTAATTACATCACCAATAATTTAATTGAATTGTCCATAATATTAAAAATTATAAAAATATTAATATCTATACCAATGTCAAATAAATTAAACTAAATTAAATAATGTCAATAAATAAAATAAAATGTCCATAAAAGTATATAAAATTTATAAATATCAGGTCAATTAAACAAATTAATGGTGAAATGTAAAATAAATTAATGGATTAGTAATAATTTAAATATCTTGCAATAGTATTGAATTTGATAGGCATGTCTGGTCGTTTAACAAGTTCCCACATTTTTTGTGTCTGTTCACTTCAAGTGCTTCCAATGCGTCCATTTTCTTACTTTTGGGCAAAACATGTAGGTATTTGATGTTTTTATCAGGTTCAAAATTATGGTCGTTATTATTTAAATGCTCAGCAAACGTAGATCTTTCTGTTTTTCTTTTCCAGGCTGTGATATGTTCTTTTATCCTGGTTTTAAATTTCCGCCCCGTCTGACTTATATATATATACCTCCACATGTTTCACAAGAAAGGCTGTATATTCCACTGTTGTCCGAGATGCTAAACTTGTCCTTGTTATTGCACAACAGACTTTTTAGGGAACCCGTAGTGTAGAATGCTACTCTGGTCTCCTTGTTTTGCAAAATCCTTTGAAACTTATATGATAAAGGGCTAATATAAGGGATTTTTACCCAAGTGCTATTTATTTTTTCTTTACGTTCTGAATGATCGTATAGCAGTCTGTCAGCCATCCTTCTTCTAGCTTTTTTAAGGATTGTGTCAATTAGTTCACTTTTGTAACCATTGCTTACAGCGATATGTCTTATCGTGTCTAGTTCTGCCCTGAAATCGTTTCCTTCTAGGGGCACATTTAGCAAACGGTGAACAAAAGCGTGAAAAGCGGCGTGTTTGTGTTGGCGCGGGTGAGAGGAGTGAGCATGGAGGACATTTTCGCTATATGTAGGTTTCCTAAATATTCTAAACGTATGATGACCACGTGTAATATCTATAGATAAGTCAAGGAAGTTTAAAACTTTATTGCCTATTTCTAATGTCACTTGTATTTTATTATTAATAGTATTCAAATAATTAAAAAATTCATTTAAAATTGAAATTTCGCCATTCCATAAACATATTATATCATCCACATATCTGTACCAATAAATAATATTTTCTTTATATAAGGTTTCCAGTACCCTTGATTCAAAATTATCCATAAAAATGTCTGCACAGAGAGGAGACAAGGGGCTACCCATTGCCAATCCATCCTTCTGTTTATAAGTTATACCATTATAAATAAAATAATTTTGATCTAGGCAAACCTTAATTATGGCCTTTAAGGTGCCATTTGAAAGTATTACATATTGAACTAGCTCTAAGATTACACCCCATTGAGCTGGACTGGCTCCAGAGAGAAACTCATGAGTACGTAAAAGAAAAAATCCAAGAGATATTCATTGTACAAAGTAATAAACTTAGTTACCTAGCTGATCAACAAAAATTAAAAAACCGAAAACACATAGATACGAAAACTACATTCTACCCAAAACTAGTAAATAAAACATCTATAAACTTTCCTAAAAGAGAAATTAATTTACTGGAAAAAGGCCTAAAGCATTGCCCTAATACCGAAATCACGAACAAACAAATAGACAATCTTGCAGCTGATCTTGAAATAGCATCAAAGGATAATAAAATTGTAAAACAATCCTGCGCTCTCACTTTACATAAAATCAAACATGATCGAGCATTCACAACCATTCCAGATGAGTCTTGTTTGATTAAAAGCCTTAAGAAGAAGATTAACAAAAATGACTTAGTAATCACAAAAGCAGACAAAGGCAACACAGT